>NTHP01000254.1:491903-523311 GCA_003416845.1 Oplegnathus fasciatus
ATATTCATGACTTAATAAACAACAAGACTCAAAAACTCAGCTAATGTGCCTTATCAGGACTGTGTAGGTGTGGTTTCTTAGATTGACAGCCTCTCCAGCTTTGGCCTGCCCACTTAAAACCAGTGAGACAAAGAAAGGCAAAGACAGATATATATATAAATCCTTCGTGTAAGTGGTTCTAACTTTTCTAACAGAAAATGTTGTGTTCATGCAGGACCTCATTACTCTGATTGGCTGGTTGAGAAANTAGAGTTTTCAGGGCCTTTGAAATATGTGTTTACATCATTATTGTCCTTTAATTAATGTCATAACAGTTAGTTATAATACTTAGTTGCCATTTTGTGGGACTTTTATTTAAACATTATAAAACATTTGCAGCCATAACCTGCTAAGGAACATTCTGTGTTTAAGATTCACTCAGCTGGGACTTGAAAGCACTTGATGGTTTAAGTTTTCATGTTTAAAGCGCAGTTCTCGTTGCGGCCGCTGGAGCGCCCTCCTCCTCCTCTCTGTGGAGTCCAAAACGGAGATTTGGAGCGGGGAGGCGTGGAGGGGGTGGGGGAGGAGGGAGGGGGTGTGTGCTGCTGATTGTATGAGAGGAGAGGAGGGGAGGGAGGGGGGCAGAGAGGGAGAGAGATAGAGCGAGAGAAAAGAGGGAGAGAGGAATTCAGTCCTGTTTAAATGGGAATCTAGAGCGCAGAGAGGAAAAGAGACGCAGACTGAGAAACCAAGAGAGGGAGCAGGCAAAAAAAAGAAAGTGACAGATTTATTTTACGCACGGGAAAAAGAGGGAAACGAGTAGAAGAGAGGAAAAAGGGGGAGAGAGGAAAAGAGGCATCGGATTTTTTCCTCTAAATTTGGCTTCTTTCACTCTCATGATTCAAAGAGGATTCCAGTTAAATTCAGCCGGTCGGGAGGAATTGATGGTGTCTTTTCGGGGAAGCAGAGCCGAGGGGAGGAATCTGAATGCGCTCGGCTGAACCATGCCAGCCCTGTGGATCATAACTTTGGCGATCACTTTGAACCAAGGTGAGAGATGTTGAAACACACTCAGCCTGAACTGGCTAACGCACGAGCAACAGCGGAAAGTTTTTTTTCTTATTGCCCGAATTCTTTTTCTCCTTTTACCCTTCCCCTTCACCCTGTTGTGTGCGGGCGGCTGTGCGCTTTGTGGGTGTCTTTCTGTCTGTGCTGGTAGTGCATGTGTTTGTGCATCTATATGTCTGGCAGTGTGTGCGTGCGCGTGTGTAAATGTGTTATGTTGTTATAGATTTGTGCTGCCCTGGACATCATCATCACAGCCCACAGGCGCCAAAGGGAACAGAGTCGTGGGGTGTTCAGGGTCTTTGCTCTGCTGGGAGGAAAAAACGGGATTCAGAGTGCAGACACAAACGGTCCAGACGCGTTGCGTTCATTTTTCTTCAATTACACGTTTATGAGAGAGATGTGGAGCATCTGCGCGCGGCATTGCTTTGACGTGACCTTTGAAACGCATGAATAGATAGATTTGGTTGACACAAATAAAACGCAGTGGGTCAACAGAAGATATGGTACGCGCACACACGCACGCGTGCACACACACACACACACACACACACACACACTGCGCATAGCCTGCCAGCCGGGGATGATTGATGAGGCGAGGATCCAATGCACAGTCTGGTCACCGGGCTTTAACATGAGTCACACTGGATCAATTTCCAACACACGCGCGCGCGCACACATATGACACGCACGAGCCATGCACGTGCATTCCTTCAATCTCAGTGTGTGTGTGTGTGTGTGTGGAAGAGAGAGAGTGGAGAGTAAAGACCAGCGAAAGTGTCCCTTGAGACAGTAAGTCGGTGTGTGTGTGTGTGCGTGCGTGCGTGTGTGCGTGTGTGTGTGAGAGAGAGAGAGCTAGAGTGAGAGATAATAGAGACCAGTGCTTCCTCCTCTTAGCATGCAGGTAGAGTCTCGCGTGCTCGTGCCCGTGCGCGCGGCCTCTCTGCAAACGTGCAGGTGCCAAGAAAAATTCATATTTTACCGTAAAGACGGAGACATATTCACTGGACTGGAGGAGAGCCCCATTACTAATATTAATGTCCCTATTTATCGATCACCTTGATAGATTGCCCTCTCTCCCTCTACACACACACACACACACACACACACACAGACACCTCAGTGAGAGAGAGGATGAGTGTGCGTTTGCATTTGAGGGCAGTCACGGCTCCAAAGGCAGAGGTGATTAATTGAGGTGGCCTGATGTGAACAGTTCAACTGTGTGTGTGTGTGTGTGTGCGTGCGTGCGCATGTGTATGTGTGTGCGTGAATGTGTGCGTGTACCTGTCTCAGCACCTGGGTCCCCGGTGCCGCAGGCCGCCGGTGTGATGAACCACAGACGGTGATCTGCGGAGACAGACAGTCAGAGAAGCTCCCAGGCTGGAGCAGAGCTGACCACCTAGAATAGAATAGAGTAGCAGAGAATATGATATTATTATTGCTTTATGCAATAAAGTAGAATAGATGAATACACATCTTGGATTGAAGAATCAAGGCTTTTGTCTTTGGATGAGAATATAATAGAATGTGTCAGATTAGATCGGTTGATATTATGGTGAATGCCAATCAATCAATATCCAAAGGAGCTCAGATTAATTAGGGCTGGAGATACTGAGTGCGTGGGTTGTAGCCGAATGAAAGAGTAGAGAGAGTAAAGTTTGATTATTCTAGTTAATC
The DNA here is from genome assembly GCA_003416845.1 of Oplegnathus fasciatus. NCBI lineage: Eukaryota > Metazoa > Chordata > Actinopteri > Centrarchiformes > Oplegnathidae > Oplegnathus > Oplegnathus fasciatus. The sequence continues at coordinate 494,625 of NTHP01000254.1, forward strand.
AAACAGAACAAAACAGCAGAGTAGAAAGAGGAAAGAACAAGGCAGAGAAGAGCAGGACAGACCAGAACAAAAGAGAACAAAGCAGAACAGAAGAAAAACAGATCAGAACAGAGCAAGGCAGAACAGAGCGGGCCAGACCAGGACAGAACAAAGGAGAACAGAAGAGAACCGAACAGAAACAGAAGAGAAACCTGAACGGATCAGAACCGAGGAGAACAGAATCAGACAGAAACAGAGCAGAACTGAGCAGGAAACAAGAGAAACAGAAGAGAACAAAGCAACAGAACTAACAGAGAAGTTCAGAAACAGAGCACAGTAGAGAACAGAACAGAAACGGAGCAGCAGAGAACAGAGCAGAGCAGCAGATCAGCGTCTCCAGCTGAGCCGGTGTAAGCCTGTAAATGTGATCAGAGTGAATCCGTCCCCTACATGCAGCAGCTGCAGCCTAATGTGTGTTTAGCCTGTTTGGAGTCTTCCAGGTGTCTTCTGCCTGCTTCCCTCTGCTGACAGCTCTGACTGTCTCTCTCTGAGCGGCCTGATTTACCGCTCAGTCCAGTGGTGTGCCTGGCTTCCCAACACAGGCCGGCTACATCTCTGTGTGGTTGACCGCGCGTCTGCGGGCCTCTGTAATTACCGTTCGGCCCTGTGTGTGTGGGTCCGATGCAGCGAGTTGCCGCTGTGATCCGACACCGTGCTGCCAGCGCCGGTCTGGCCACAGGCGAGGAAGCCTGTTTTCTCAGAGTCGATTCTTGAACAGCACTTTTGCTTGAGCTGAACATTTTTGCAGCCTGATCATGCAAGCAAAGCAAGCAAAGCAATTCTTGCACTGCAAGCACCTGTCCCATCTCCCTCCTCTCTCTCTTTCACACACACACACGTACATAGACTTTCTTTTTCTCCCTTTTCTCCCCCCTCCTCCTCCTCCTCCTCCTCCCACTCTTTTCTCCCGTCACAAGAATAGAGCAGAGGCGCAGATGTAAAGAGACAGGCCAAAAGACAGAGAGATGGAGGCAGAGAGAGACGAAGAAAGGAAGAGACAGCGGGGTTCAGTCCTAATCTGTTGACAAGAGGGGATGTTTGAGGATAAACAGAGGCAGAGCTCAGGAAGCAGAGAGAGAGAAAGAGAAGGTCCTATTGGCTTGAGTCTTTTCTTCAACAGCAACCCAGCTGGACCATCAATGTTTGATGGTTCACATCAGCACAGGTTTACACCAAAGTGGGCCCCAGGGGCACCGAGGGCTCCTCAGAATGGTCTCTTAAGATGCATCTAAAAGTGCTGGACTCGCTTTAGATTCTCTTCCAAAACATCTATAAGAATCCAAAGCAAGTCCAGTTGCCTTTGGCTTTGCACTTTTAGATAAACCATGACCTGGATGACCGAGAGTCTTCACAGGCCCCAAAATAGTTTATTGCACTTGCTATAACTTAGTACAGTGGACAGACTGCATGAGATTATCTTTGATCATTAGTTTCCAGCTCTCCACCGTTACGCCCTCAAACAGTTGTGTAATTCCTTTCTGAATCATCTAACAACAAAAATACTCTCAGATGGGGGTTTGTGGGTTAAGTCAGAACTGTACTGGCATTTAGAGCATGTAAAGATTTGGAAAAACGCACTACAGCTCACTAGCATGTTTTTCTTTCTGCGTAACGAACCACTACTTAAATCTCACAGGCACGACCTCATACAGGAGGGCTTTTTTTATTGAGTATTGATCACATTAGTCTCTACAGTACATATTAGAAGATACGAGTGATTATGTAATTTCCAACTAATTCAGCTATTCAATTCACCACTGTTGCATGGGCAGACCCTAACCCTAACCCGGTTGCTAGTCACCGGGCAGAAGTGTGGCCCCTTGTTGGCCCCCATTGACACCTCCTCCAACCACCAACACCACCTCTTGCATTGCGTATGCATCCTGGTGCTTTTAAGTGGACAAATTAAACTGATGTGGGCCATAGGAGCATAATGAACGTTTTACATACTGTTGTACTATAATATGTTTAAAATAGGGCCCTTCTTGAAGGTCACGTTCAGACCAACATTAGCCCTGCACGAGAAAACTGAGGCCACACACACTGGCAGGGTCGTCTACAAAAAAGTTGAACCTGGCTCAACTTTTGCTGCATCGAAATGCAACGTCCTCCGGCGAGGCGCTGCATTTGCCAATTTATTAAGTACAACACATTCTAGGTAGATTATTTTGTAACGCGAATGCCGTATTTCTACTGCTTACCTCATGACTGAAACTGTTAACTTTCCAGAGCAGTAAAATCCTTCCTCATAATATCATAAACCGCTGTGCAGTGTTTTGGCATCTGATAACCCTTCATGGATCAGGTACTTACGGACTTCCAAGATCATATTTTATTGTCTCGTCGGTACCTTAAACAACATGTCCCTACCAAACCAGCCCCCTGCATTTTTTTAAAGGCAGAGCTGTTTTCTGTCTGAACGCCCACTAAGAAGCCGAGATAAAGTAAAAATTCAGGACCCGTTCCAGTTTAGCTGATATGGTCATTTAGTGGTGGATTTTCAAAAACAAATTTGCAGTTAATCAAATTACTGCAAAGAAAAATGAACAAAGCGAACTAAGGGCTTCCAGAGCCCCTGAGGGTCTGGGGCCCCAGGGCAGTGGCATGAAATGCATTTTTAAAAACAGGTTTAATCAGTAGACCAGATGTGATGGAATTACCTCGTGGTCTTGTGCTCTTAATCCAGAGTTAAAAATGTAACAAAAGGAAGAAAAATATTGAGGCCCCCAAAGTTTGATTCTGTACTATCACTGTTGTTCAGTATACAAAACAACTGAACATATTCTTCTTCTTTTATCATCTGAGGCACCGCTGATGAGCATTGCTTGCATGAGCAGCCTCAGGATGAATCAAACCCCCAACCTTGGCCATTAGTGCCATACTGTACTGATCGTGCCATAAAAGCAAATATAAAAGGTTGACTGACTCTGTTGCTCTAATTGGGTGGTAAAAAAAAAAATCCACTTCAATAAAAAAACGCTGTACTCTCAAATGAAGATAATTAAAAATGGCATGACAAGCCTTGTTTAAGAGCAGAGCGGAGGCTCAAACAACACGGCGGTGGCGGACTTAAGTGTGTGTGTGTGGGCCTCATCCCAAAGCCCTCCAGTACCTGACAGATCTGATATCCTTATGGCACGGGAAGCGTAATCTGAGGTGACAAGGAACAGCAATTAAAATAAATAAATAAAATAACCGGCACAATTAGCCTCCGCTTAACTCACCGCGATGCCCTGATAATCTAGTAATCTGCTAAAACGACACTGGCAAATTCCCCCTTACCTCCTCTACACGGGCCGACGTGTGTTTTGGTGTGTGTGTGTGTGTGTGTGTGTGTGTGTGGGAGTGAAAGACTGAAGAGTACGCAGATCCTAACAGAGAGCGTCGACTGGTATTAGGACTGACACCCGTCACTCTGGCTGATATGTCAGCCTGAATGAGGGAGGAGTAGTGGACTGGGAGGGAAAGGAGGAGGAGGAGGATGAGAAGACACGCAGGGAACTAGAATAGACAGAAAATAAAGGAGTTGATGAGCGGAGAGAAGAGGAAGGAGAGATGACGAGGGCGGGAGGGAAATGCAGATTGGAGGAAGAAGGCAGGGGGAGCTAACAGGAGTGAGGGAGGAGGAGAGCAGGATTGGGGAGCAGAGATTTATGTATAGAGAGGATTGGAGCAGAAAAATAGAGGAGAAGATCAGGGGAGAGAACAAGAAAAGAGGATAAGGGCAGGAGAGGAATTCAGGTGAGAGGAGGAAGGCGGAGGAGGAGTGAAGAGAGAGGAAGGAAACATCAATGGAAAGAGGGCAGAAGAAGAAAGAAGGGTAGTGTGGAGGAGTGCAAGAGAGAAATGAAGAGGAGGAGAAGGAGCTAAAAGAGGAGAGAAATTCTGGTGGGAGAAAGAGGACAAAGGGGAGAAGGAGGCAGAGAAAAGGTGGTCAGAGGAGGAAAGGAGATGGAGACAAAGGGAGGTAAGAGGAAAATAAAGAGGAGTGCAGAGGAGTGAAGGAGTGCCGGAGGAGGAAGAGAGCAGGGATGAGGAGAAGAGAAATAGGGGAGCAGATGAGGAGAGAGGAAGAAAGGTTGAGGGAAGGGGAGACATTTGTGGGAAACAAATGTGTGAGGGAAACTAAGAGGAGTGGGAGCCAACAGAAGTGAAGAAGGAGGAGAACGTGGTTGGGGAGCAGAGATTTGTGTATGGAGAGAGTTGGAGTGAGGGAACAAGAAAATAGAGGAGGGAGAGAGGATGAGGTCATGGGAGAAATTTGGGTAGGAGGAAGAGAGCAGAGGAGTGAAGGAGGGCAGCAGATTTCTATGGGCGCTCAGAGGAGGAGCAGAGATGGAGGGAGGAACATCAATGGAAGGAGAGCAGAAGAAAGAGGAAGAAGGGGGATTCAGAAGCGTAGGCCAGAGGAATGCAGGAGGGAAATGAAGAGGAGGAGTAGGTGCTAATAGGAGTTAAAGAGGAGGAGAGAACGGTTGGAGCAAGAGAGCAGGAAAATAGAGGAGTAGATGAGAAGAGAGGAGAAGAACAGATGATAAGACAACAAGAGAGAAATTTGGGTAGGGAGAGGGCAAAGGAGTGAAGGAAAGCCAGCAAAGAGGGGGAGGTCAGGGGGGAGTGGAGACTAAGGGAAGAGGGCCGAAGCAGCAGTAAGAGAAAAAAGAAGGGAGGGTGAAGGAGGAGGAGAGCAGAGCTGGGGAGCAGAGATTTATGTGTGAACGGGGTTGGAGCGAGGGAGAAGGGAAAGAGGAGTGGATGAGGGGAGAGGAGAAGAAAAGAGGATGAGGGAATTTGAGTAGGAGAAAGAGGGTAGATGAGTAAAGGAGGGCAGCAAAGAGGAGATGAATGGTCAGAGGAGGTGCGAAGATGGATGGAGGAAACGATGGAGGGAGGGCAAAAGGAGCATGAATGGAGGAGAGAGGAGATAGGATGAGGGGAGGAGAGAATTTTGGGTAGGAAGGCCGCAGAGGAGTGAAAGAGGGGGATGGTGGAAATGCTGGAAAGAGGGCAGAAGGAAAAAAGAAAACGAGGGACAGTAAAGGAGGAGAAGAGCAGGGTTGGGGAGCACAGATGTATTGTTTGGGAAGGGTTGGAGCAAAGGAGGTAGATCAGGGGAGAGAAGAAAAGAGGGTGATAACAGGGGAGAAATTCGGAGGAGGAAGAGGGCAGAGGAGGAGAGTTGAGGACCAGTTGAAATGGAGGAAGGAACACTAATGGAAGGAGGGCAGGAAAAGAAAGAAGAAGGGAGATGCAGCGGTGTGGGTGAGGGCAGGAGTGAAATGCAGAGGAGGAGTGGGAGCGAACGGGAGTGAAGAAGGAGGAGAGCAGGGTTGGGGAGCAGAGATTTATGTGTGGAGAGGGTTGCAGCGAGGGAGCAGAGGGAAACAGCCAGGCCTATTATAGATGGGGCTCTCCTGGGAGAGAGGGCCTGGAGTTTTCCAGGCATTTCCAGCATATTTCACCGCTGTTCCAAGCAGCACGCTGCAATGCACAAAGCTCCGCCCTCGACAGAGTCCTCAGCCCTCCAAGGATAAATAAAGTGGGTCTCCTTCCTCTGCATGACTATTCAATAAAAGTGATAAAAGGCTGGAAGTAACCCTTCTTAGCTTTTTTGGAAGGGAAAGTGAGAAACCAAACTGGCCACCCTCTCTGAGGAGAAGCTTTCAAAGAAATGCAGACATCAAGCATAAAAGCACCAAAAGCATAAAAGTGCCTCCTTTTATATGAGGAAAAATGTCAACAAAAAGGGCTGTGAGATCAAATAAGCTGAGTGTGTGGAGGTAGTTTATGTTTCTACTTCTCTCTCTCTCTCTCTCTCTCTCTCTCTCGCACCGTTTCTTTGTCTGCCTGTGTTTTCTCTCGCTCGCTCGCTGACTGAGAGTCTCGTGTGTGGAGGTGAGAGAGAACAATTGAATGGGCCTCCCACATAAAATCCATTCAGAGACATCTTGAGGATTAAGAATGAGAAATTGTCCGGCGCAGTGAATTAAATCAATCTGATCCATTACAAGATCGCTATCACAAGGTTTTTCCCTTTTGTCTTTGCCCTGGATTATGCATGCTGCCGGATAACTGTGTGTGTGTTTGTGTGTGTGTGTGTGTACTTGCACTTATTCAGTACATTAACATTGTAATGCACCATCCCTGTCATCAATGAAACAATTAAATGATTGCTTGACTGACAGATTGGGGGTCTACTACGAGTACCACGTAACTGCAACGTCATCAGTTAAAATCTGGCCGTCATCCCCCTTCCTTTCGCTCCACATTTCCTGTCCATCCCTTTACTGTACACTATAGAAAAAATAAATAATCTCTTTAAAAAAAAGCAAAATCAAAAGAGTATTCAAAACTGTCAAGTACGGAAAGTAGGCATCAAATGTGTCATTGATTGAATTACATCAAAATGTTGCCAATTTTAGACTATTTCATTTTGGAAAAGCTCCTGTATGGCTCTTGTGTTTAAACATATAACATTTTAGAACGTGTATTTTTTTTGTTCAATAAAAAAGAGAGTTTTGCAGAAAGATACATATATTTCTCAAAGTAAGGTACTGAAGTATTGTAAGTACTGAAAACTTAGGTATCATATAGGCACTAGTATAGTACATTAAAGTAGATATACTGTATATACTGTATTAGCATGTCATTGCATTTCAAGTCATTCCTTTCATCCTCCTCTAACCAGGCAGTTGCTAATTCTATTAAGACAGCATATCTTATTCAAACTAAAGCTTCTGCTAAAGGAAAAGTTTGTAATATTTAATACTTTCTCTTTCACAAATCCAGTGTGACGATCATAATCCTAATTTTATACACCCTACAGACCCAGTATCCACTGGCTCCACTTTCACTTAATTTAACATTTAGCGCCTTCCAATCTTTCCCACAGAGGCTTTTCCCAAACTTATTTCCCTTATCAGAAACTGAACTTGTGTAACCAAGTGATTTTATTGCGTGGGCACCACAACCAAGTTTTTTTCTTCTTCTTCTTTTTTTTTTGAAGTCTCAATATATCCCTCCATCCCTTTTATTTCTTTTCCTTTGGTGGATTTTAAACGGTGATAAAAGAAGCAGCAGCGATTTAAAGATGGAGATGGACAACATGATTACAGATGATGAAAGCCGGTATCCATCACCACCCACTCTGTTTGTGTTTCCATCCTCCTTCTGTCTGTCTATCTGCCTGTTCCTCCTCTCTCCCCTCTTATGTTTTAATGTAAGTCGATAACTATCAGGAACTGATAACACCCCGGGCTGTACGCTCGGCTTGGTGAGGCTCGATGAGGCGAGGAGAGGAGAAAGCAAGAGAAGGGTTGGGTGAGCTGGTGGTGGTGGTGGGGGTGACACTATCTCCCCTCAGTGAAGCCTGATACGCCTGGGTGCAGAGGAGATAAGCGAGCAGCTCTCAGCGGTGGCGGTGAAGGGGGACAGTGACGTCACGCTGCTTGTCTCTCGTTCCTGTGGCGGTAAATGAAGTTATGGCGTCACAGGTGGAGATTATGTCAGAGTGGGATTTCTCATTGTTCTGGAAAGGAGATTAGACTGCGAGCGTGTTCTTCACCGAGTGTGACCCCACGTTTTCTGGGATACTTGCACCTTGCGGTGTGTGTGTGCTCACAGTTGTTCGTGATAGGCATTTTTCACAGCGGACATTTTGACTTGTCATAGCAGGGAAAGCACAGGTGTAAATCATAAAGTTAATGACGGCTTTGTTCTATTCAAGTGTCCAGTAAACCATGACAGCGTGACAATGAGCCAACAATACCAGGACCTTGAAACTGAAGCAGCTAATTGGAATTCAGCCATCATTAATTTTATGATTTATAGCTGTGCTTTTCCTACTGTGACATGTCAAAATGTCCTCCATGAAGAAGGCCTATTGAATTTCATGTTGTGAGGACATTTAAGTTCCCAAAAGGTAAACAATTGAATTTTAGGACTTAGTTTTTGGTTAAGTTATGATAAATCTCCATGGAAATAATATAAGCCTTCTACTAATGTACTACTAAGTGAAACAAGAATGTGTGTGTGTGTGTGTGTGTGTGTGAGAGAGAGAGAGAGAGAGAGAGTTGTCAAGGGAAAGAAGAAGTGTGTGTCTATTTTGTTTGTTCCTTAAGAAAGGTACTGTGTCACTTGTGTGTGTGTGTGCAGCAGTGAGAGAGAGACCATTGGAAAAAGTGCGTGTGCTACGAGAGATGAAGAAAGAGAGAGATCGCAGGTTTGTGTGTGTGTGTGTGTGTTTATGTGCGTGTGCATGCGTGTGTGTGTGCGCGCAAATCCACAGTATACGGCGAGGGCCAAAGGAAAATAAAAGAGTAGGTCTGCTCGCTTGTGATTGAGGCAAAGCGAGAAAGAGAGAGAGAGAGAGAGAGACGCGGGGAGTAAGAGTGGGAGGGGGCGAGGAGGGAGAGGGAGGGAGAGAAAGAGAGAGAGTTACCATAGCAACGGAGGAAGAGGGAGAAAAGGGACTTGGAGAAACTTTAAAAAAAACATATAGGGAGAAAATGTAAAAAGCAAGATAAGCAAAAGAGTGAATTTACAGGACTGCAGTGAAGGGTAATTGGGCAAGTTAATTAAAAGATTTAATTAGTGACTAATTACTCATTGAAAAAGTGATTACATTAGTTTATTTATAGAGTTGAAAAATAGTTGTTTCGCACGCCCAGCGTTCAGGTTGCAAAAGTCCTGCTTATTTTCTGCATAAACAGCTCTGTGAGCTGGCTGTCAGTTGGAGCACTTCCATGACTTGGATGGGTATAAAACTCTCCTGGTTGAATATTCAGTACCAAAGATGAGCCACTGTGCTAGAAAACATGTGGTTCTTTAAAAAAGTCAGTTGCCGATGGCTGCTAGGAGCAATTAAATTTAAGTTTTTCCACAAAGATCAAAGAAATATGTTGATTTAAGAGTTTTTATTTCTGTAAGTTGACGTACATCAACCTGTGCAGCCGTGTCAACCTCAGCCATGCTTGCCGCTCTTTTGTGTACTTTTTTGTGTCGCTAGTTTTCATGGTTGTTAATGATGAATCACTCTAAATTTACTACAGCTCTGATTTATTTCCCTGACTGGCTTCTTCTCTACAGCAGTGACAGCTGAGGCTTATGGGAATGGTAGTCTTTAAAGCCATCCCCCATACCAAAATATTTCTAAGAAATAATTAAACCTGATGGCAATAACATGAACCTATAGTATTGTTAAATAATCCAGGAGACTATTGTGTTTCTATATTGAGGAACATAGAAGATATTATTAAAAGAAAACTTTGAAATGGGAATTTATAGTGGGGGAAAATAATTCAGCTTTGAAGCTGTAACATCTTCTGTATTTAACACGTGTAGTTATAGAAAATGAGACATCATAGTTTAATGAGCAGTCATCCTACAGTTTGCAGGTATTTAACAACAATAAAAAGCTAGCTTAGCCCCAGTGACTGCAGAAGTCCTGTCCACACACCCTCCAATGCTGAACAAAAGCAGGTGATTCTTGAATGAAGGTTTACCAGTTTTGGGGCACAGAGACAAAACTGATGAAATCCCTCTCATTCATCTCCTTTTAAGACAGCGAACAAGCTGTTTCTGGGATCAGTTACTGTAATGTAATTACTGAATTTCAACTGTAATCCCTTACACTACTCGTTAGTAAAAAAAAAAAAGTAATCACATTGCTTAACTGCTGTAAATGGCAGATAAAGACAGAGTGAGAAGGGTAATATGGCTGCACTGTATAGAGCCGGCAGAAAGAGGGAGAGACATGAGCTGCAGTGATAACAGTGGGTACGGCTGCTGCCTGATTGTCCATTCTCAGCTCTTGACCACACATGACCTCCATCACTGTGTGGAGAGGGCGAGTGAGCAATGAGAAACACGGAGGGGGAGACAGAGAGGGAGGGAGAGGATTGATTGGAAGCCCCAGAGTTCAGACAGCTCTGACCACAGAGGCCTCGATCTGTTTCCCCCGAAAGCACTGAAGCTACATGGTGATCCAAAATAAGAGTCGACATGGGTCATGTGGGGGGAGAGTGTCCAAATTCTTCATCTTCCACACTGATAGTGTAGAAACTTGAGTGTGTGCAATATTAGCATGCATATTTAGTATGTAAAATGTATGAGACTGCATACATTTCTCAACAAAATGATGGACAAAGAAGAGTTAGGCTGCATCGGAAATTCAAATTTCGGTGTGTATTTTGACAGTTTTACAATAAAATACGTTTTCAGCAAAGCAGATGAGCTTATTATGAAGCAGAAGTTCTTCGGGTTTGAGCATGGATAGTCATCCTTTAGTTCTGGGAACATTATGTGGTGAAGATTGTGAATGATATGGTGAAATTAGACATAGAGGTCCACTTAAGGGAAACATAAACATGTCACATGTCAGGATTGTGTCATTTGATGCATGTGGCACCAGACATGCCACACAGACAGGCGAGGTAGTCACGGTACAGTAGCCTGGATGGGCAACTGGGAGCGAACATGATATAAAATGCTGGTTTTTTGGTCCGTTGATCTGCATCAGTGCTGGAAAATAGTACCGGCGTATCTTGACATGGCGACACGTATCAGTTCCTGGTGATGTGGGTGCTGACGTCACAGGTGTGGGGGCTCACATAAAAAATTAAAACTAAAATATGTGCAGGTGTTGTGACGCGCGTCATATGCCGTCGGTGTGTGTTGCACTCCATTCGCTGAACGGTGATTGAAAGCTCTAAAACTACTAAGTGCTCTGATTCTATGACTTGACTCTGATTCTATGTAGCGTGCAGTGCACTCTGCACTCCTACATTAAGCAGCATGCTTGAGTAGTATGTAGTATTCACTACACACCAATACTGTAAAGTATTCATTCATTTGCTTCTCTTGGTGAGAGTTGCGGTGACAAAAGTGTGAGTGCTATAGAAGGCTGAAAGGTCCTTCTCCTTCCTTTCGCTCTTCTTCAGCTCCATGTGCTTGAATCACCTTAACTGGTCTCTGTCAATACAAAAACGTCTTGATGTGTTCCTGAATCCTGAATCACTTACGTCCTTACTCACTCCATTGACCAGTAAATTAAGAGCTTTGCTTTATATCCCGACAAATGGATCTAAAAGATTAAAATGAACATTTGGGAGCCAGAATATATTCTATTGTGCGCTGCATTGCAGAGCAAAAATGTCCATCAACACTACAGTCATGGAATTTTATATGCATATTGGAATTAATGCTATCCCTGAATACTTGCCATTGGACCAATGTGTTCCTCATCATACTTGACACAAGTGAAACTAACACAACTCTTATAAACAAGTGGTACTAACTCACACTTTTTATACTTTTCACACATACTTTTTAAAAGAGTTTTCGCAAAGCACACCAGCAGCCAAAGAATTATTTTGTTTTGAATTATTAAAAAGGTAGTGTACTTTCATCAAACTTTTTCCAACATAAAATGCTTCCTCTGTAAAGTTTGAGTGTGGGTGCGCGACTTTTCAGACTCAATCGAATCCGAGTCTTTCGCACTGAAGCTTTCTGTGCCTCTGCCTTCATGAACTGCTGTTTTCTTAACAGCACAGAAAAATATCTTGTAGATTTGTCCTTTGAAACAGCTCACAAAAAGTCAACCCGTTATACACCAGACGGAGCAGGGTGAAATTAATGGGGTTTGGAACAAAAGGTTTTGAGAAAGATTTCCTGACTATTCCCTGTGCAATTACTTAATCCCTTGTAATTAGTCTCCTTGTTTGAAAAGGAATATACATTCTCCGTCTCCCCCTCTTTTCCCTGTTGAGTTGGAAGATGAAATTGCAGACAAAAACAGCATGAATGTCTTTTGTGGAGCATACTGCCTATAAACATCCACACAGTCTGGCTTTGAACAGCAGTTATGCTATATACAATCATTAACAATTTACATTTGTTATACTCAGCTTCACAAGGATAATTATTTTTTCAAGAGGAATGGCCGTTATAATTAGACATAAACATGGTCTAGTTTTTCTGCATAAATTAACCTTTTTGAATTTAGCCTCGGTGCACTCAGACGTCAGACAGGAAAAAAAAATGTTTATCACTTTCTTCTCTTTTGCTTTTATGGACAATCGCTGTGTGGTGAATTCACCGCAGCAGATAATGAGGAGCACATAGTCATTTCAATTCTGGCTGAGCCCACACAGGACAGCTGTCTATTTTAAGCTATAGCTGCTGGCCAGCGAACCATTAGCCTGTTTTACACCGATAGCAAATAGCCATTAGGCGTAACTGCAAGCCAGTTAGCCAACAGCCATCTGCCGCACTCTGCAATTATGCTGCCTTAAAGTGCTGTTGGAAATATAGTAATTATGAGTTGAGCATGCATTAATGACCCAACACAATGGTAAATACGTCTGGGAAAGGGGGAATTTTCAATGATACCTGCGGTAACAATCTGCGTTCTGAAGAGCATGCGAGCTCTGTGAATACTGATGGAGTTTGTTAAGATGGATTCTTTTTTAAAGGAAACAAAGAGCAAAACTACTCATGCAACAATTAAACTGTTAACAGTACTGTCCAAAAGCATTTTAATGCACCGCAAAGTTATATTTCCATGTGAGCTCAGCTGGAGCAGCTCTTGATGAGCTTTGAAAGCAGTAGGTGCCAACTGGAGTAGCCGGTTAGCCGTTAGCTGCTAGCTCTCTGTGCTGTTTCCCATGTTATGCTCTGTTCTGTTCAATGACAGTGGGCTCATTGAGACCACGCTGCCACTACCAGCACTCAGTGTAAATCCACAGGCTGTGTTTGGTGACTCTTTTCCTGGCAATGACAGTCGCTGTAGTCAGCAGCGCATTCAGGTCAAGCAACTTGACTCATTTCGTCACATTCTGCCACAAGCCTTTTTGCTTTCACAATGCTCTGATTAAGTGGTACAATAGTTGCAAATCTGCTGGCGTGTTTGCTGAAGAGTAATTACTTGCGTCTGATAAGCGTTCTGGGGAAGTTTCCCAGCTACATGATTTCCACCGAGGCTTTATCTCAATTGAATGTGATTGTCTTTGCCGAATTGGCTCAGCCATGATCCTGGAAACTGGCCTTGTCTCACACACATGATAAGACAACAGATTGCCTTGTACGCCATCCAACCAAGAATAATGCTGCAAGCTGTAATAATTTACACCATCCGTCAGGGTTTTTCCACAACTACATGCCTTCTTCATCACAGAGATAAAACTGCTGCTCGCTGGCAAAGTCTGAGAATCATAAATGGCATGTTGGAGGCACTAATTGGCCACATAGAAGCAGGCTCAGGCTTCTCATAAACACATCATACGACATAAACACGGTGATGCAAATCAGGCTGTAGCACTGCACGGAGATGGGAGATTGAAGGAGGGATGCTGGGATATGAAGAACGAGGTTTCCCACTTTCTTAATGTACCTTTTGTGTTGTTTTTGTGTGTGTGTGTGTCGGTCTAGCTTCCTTTCTCAGGATCCCTCCGTTTGTGTTACCATGGGGACGGCATGCTTCCTATATCTCTCCCTCTTAACCCCCCCACCACCACCTCTCTTTTTTCCTCTCTCCTTTACTCACTGGTTTCAGTGTTACCATGGCGACACATGTCTGTCTCCTCTCCTCTGCCTGCTACCTGTTTCACATGCTGCCCTGTCTCACTGGGTCAGTCTCTCCGTCTGTCTGTCTGCTTCTCTGTTTGTCTGTCTGCCGCTGGGTGTTTGTGTGCCCTTGGCTTGCCTGTCTTTGTTTACTCTTTGTTTGTTTGTTTATTTGTTTTGTGTTTTATGTATCTGCGTGATTGTCTGTCTGGTTGTTTTCCTGTGTCCGTCCCTGTCTGTGTTTGCTTTCTGTCTCACTCTTTTTTCTCTGTTTCTCTCCGGCTGACTGGCTGCCTGTCTGGCCACCAGGCTTTTCCACCTCTAATCCCTCCTCTCCTCTTTCTGCTCTGCTGCTCTGCTCTGTTGTTCCCCCTAACATCAACCTCTCTCCCCTCTTTTTTTTNTCTTTTTCACCCCCCGACTCGATTGTGTGTTCCCACATCAAAACAGTATCCATTGAATGTCACTGGGAACACACAGTGAAAAAAAAAGGGAGGGATTTAGGTAATTTTCGCAGACGGCAGCTGTTGCTATGGCGACACAACTTTTGGATTTGCTGGGGAGAGCGAGGGATGAATAGAGGGATAGAAGGAGGGAGAGAAAATGTGTAAGGATAGAAAAAAAGGGGGGGTGGGAAGAAAGAAAGCCATGTCTTTTGCTCTGGTGGTACATGCTGGCCCTGTCCTTTCAGCAGTGTGAGTTTCAATCCAAAATATGGACATTTTTGGAAAAAGTATTACCTGAAGACAATCATTCAAAATCCCTTAAGTATCAAAAACCTAAAACCTAGAATGATTATTTTTGTTTAGACCAACAAAACCAGCATTTCTAGCCTTCCTTTGAAACGAACATCATTTGTTTAAATTTTATGCTGTCAGTCACTTTGCAAGAGTGCGTGCCAGTTTTTTCAAATCTCACTTTTGAGATGAAACGCGTCTCTGCTTGCTAATGCATGTAGAAAACCACTTCATTAAGCTCTCAGTGGTACACTCTGGCCTTGCTTTGTTCTGCCTCTCCTGCAGTTTTAACTGAAAAAAAATAGATCACTCTGTTAAAAAAAGGACAAATCATCTTAAGTCCATCAGTCAGTGAAATAAAGAGAATCCAGATGAAGCCAAACTAACCTGTCATCCCTTATCATCCCTTCTTCTTTGTTTCTGTGAATCATGTTGCAAACGTGTTTGTCACTTCTTTCAAAATGGTGAAAATGTCATTTTGGATTGAACCCCCCCTCCCCTCTACGTGCTAATGCATTTAGAAAAACCACTTTATTATAATACGCATTTGAATATTCATAGTAGGCAGGCAGGGGGGTGATGGAGGAGACTGGAGCCTTTGGGTATTGATGTAGAGCTGTGGAATTAGCTGCGAAACTGCTATTGATTCAAGCTGTGAGGACTGGAATATGAAATACAAGGGGGGGAGGAAAGGGGCAAAAGACCTTATCAATGA
The DNA here is from genome assembly GCA_003416845.1 of Oplegnathus fasciatus. NCBI lineage: Eukaryota > Metazoa > Chordata > Actinopteri > Centrarchiformes > Oplegnathidae > Oplegnathus > Oplegnathus fasciatus. The sequence goes on from NTHP01000254.1 coordinate 509,679, forward strand.
ACTTGGAGAATGAAAGAGAGGGTGAAAGAGAACAAGGGTGCTCAGTGGAAGAAGAAAAAAAAAGAGAAACCAGATTATCAGTCGGCAGAGAATTGAATTTAAGGGAGACAGAAGGAGCGAGTGGTTGAAGAAAGAAAAGGAGATTATGAAGCAACACAGAAGGGGAACGAAAGGGACAACAAAAGTAAAGGAAAGAAAGAATGAGCACAAAGAATGCAAGAAAGAAAGAAAAAAGAGAAACAACGGAAACACAGAAGAATGAAAGAAAGATCAAATAAACTAAAGAGTGAGAGTACAGGGCGAAGGGTCAGGGCTCGCCGCGAGCGGTGCTTTAGCCTGGAGACAGCACGCTACAGTAAACCCTTCACCCCCGGACGCTGCAAATTGTTGATGGGAGGACTAAGTTGACAAATGTCAAAGTTTACATTTCATTACAGAAAGTGGGGGCTGGAGAGAGGATGGAGAGAGAGATGGGGAGAGGAGGAGGAGAGCAGGAGAAGAAGAACGGGGGGGAGGGAGTGAGGGAGGAAATGCCATGCATTCCATTAAGTGGCCAGAGAAAACCACAGAGAGAGAGGGGAGGGGAGGGGAGGGGAGAGGAGGAAACGACAGAAATGAGAGAGAAATACAGGAAACGGAGGAGGAGAGGTAGAGGAGAAGGAGGGGGGTGGGCAGGGATTAGACCACCAAACATAAAGACAGATAGAGATAGAAAGGGGGGCTTATAAGCGAAGGAATGAAGTGCTCGATTCATCACCGCCTCAACTGTGGTCCTGACCTTTGAAAATGGAGTTAATGTTAGACAAGGCAGCACTTAACATTCTGACGGCCTCCATGTTTGTTCTTAAGTTGTCAAGGCAGAGCCTCACATTACGCCCGCCCCTTGTTAATGTAGAAATTGCATGGCTTTACAACTCTCGTAACAGTCTTTCACATTCTGATCTGAAAAGATAAGGCTGGTGATATTCTATGTTAGTAATTGTTAAGAAATCCCAAAAACCAACAGCGATCTTGCTGAGTATTGCCCGTTTTGCCAAAGTCTGATATATCTTACTCCTGTGTGCCTTAGACCTCCATGTTGCTCAACAACCATTACACATCAGTGAGCGTCACCATTCAACTATGTGACATGTTCCTTAATTACCAAGAACATGGGCACTGTAGTTTATTTTGAATTGATCCCACGCACAACATCCTGCTGCCGGAAATACCCACTAGAGCACCAAATGTGTATTGATCCGCAGCTGAAAATAGTCCCCAACAAATTCACAATTTACTCCTTTTTGAGTACAGTTTCTTAAAAACTAATAGGATGTGTCATGATTAATACATCTGTGTGACTGCGATGCCTCTCTTAAAGTATAAGATTCGGACAGCGTACCCTTACTGTATGTTGTAAAAGCATATCAACAGCACGTAAAAGTAGCTGATGCAAATTGTGCAACAAGTTTTCAGTTCCTTACTAAACCTGCTCCATAAATTTAACTCTTAAACTGAGCCCCTTAACTTTTTTTTTGTTACATTAGTCCTTACCCATTGTTTCTTAAACATGCACTGTCCTGTCAAGTCATAATGTTTTTTTAAACAACTTTTAAACAGCGTTTAGATACTTTCAGGTAGTAATTTATGTTTAATTTTCGACTTATACTGTTTTAAAACCTACCAAAACTCTAATTTTTAGAGACTTTAATCGAATATACTTAGAGCTTTTAATTTGATAAACATAAATAATCAATGGGAGGGAATCTCAACAGAGGTGGGGGAAAAAGAAACACTCTAATACCCAAAAATACAGGAAATGTAATGAAGGAAAAGTACTTCAGTGCATGAAACTAGTGACACATCTATGTCGCAAGCAAAAATAGCCTGATTTCAAAACAACGCTGTCCAGGCTTACTTAACTTTTCTGTCTCACTCATTTCAATGTGAAAATACACAGTCTGAAGAAGGCCAGAGGGACAAAATGACTGTGCATGTCTTTTTTTTTTTTTTNTTTTTTCATTTAAAATGAGGGCAGGCCATTTTCTCAGGTCCCTACCCCTTCTGAGCTGAGAAAATTGCATAACATTTGAGTTTATTAAATCTTTTAGAAAAGCAGGCACATAACCTCAGAAATGCCTGGTCATCGAGTTCAAAACAAGGCTGGTTTTATTAGCTTCAGAGACTATTCAGGAGATCAAGGCTGTCTTTCACGTGGCTGTATGATGTAATGATGCTAGAAAGGAGCACAAATGTGTGTTGCCTCAAACTAGAGATCTAAATGTGTTAGCGTCATCTTGAGGAGTGTACTTTCAATACATGGTTCAATTTTAAGCATCCCACATTACCATCGTTAGTCATACTAATGATGCACAAGGTTTAAAGCACTGATCTGCTGAAGTACTGATCCAATATGCTCTTTTTCCTAAAATGTAAAATCTGTAAACCTCTGTGTGTGGAACTAATTGTATATAAGCTAATGTGAGGGTGTACCCACACTTCTTAATTGCAAGTGGAGACTCTAAGTGGAGTTTTATGCACCAACATGCTTTTTAGGCTCCTGAAAATCTGATTTATATTGTTTAGAAGGTTTATGAAATTGTGTCGCTACGATGGATCAACCTAAAAACAGCAGACATGCCGTCACCTTCTTGTCTAATACATGTAACACACACAGTTCGTGCTGTAGGAGTGCTGGTGAACAGATGCAGACCTCACAAACAGCACTGAGCTGCTGTGATGAACGAAGATAAGAGCTGATGCTGCATTCACTGTCCTCTGTGTGTCCACATGGAAAAGGCTTCCCTCGTTTTAATTACATGCTTCTACATCTTTTCAAACCACGTAGCTCCTCCAAGTTCTTTTACTAATAAGATGTAAAGGCAGGCACCATTTCCTTGGCCATTCTCCATTACAAAGCTTTGCTAAACATGTAACAAAAAGTAATTCATTCAAGTTTCAAAACAATCTCCCAGAAGTGTGGAAAATGTTGAAAAAAATCTACAAGGAGAAACATTAGCTAATCGCAGAAGTCAATTTTAACACTTCTGGTTTCACAGTAAAGACTTACCACTCCTTGCACATTAACATGCACTTATTGTTGAGCACTTGCAGTAGATTTATGCACATTATCTTATCGAAACCAAAACTGTATTTGATCTAGATCCACTTAAAAAGGTTAGCATCTGCGCCCATCAGTACACCCCTAAGAGCAACTGCACCTTGAGAATAAATGAAGAGTGTGATTGCCAAGAAAATATCCACTGAAAACAAATGGGACTCATATTGATAGGGGTAACTTCACAGTTTCTTATGTGGTGATTGTGCTGTGGCTGCTTCTCCATTAAGTAAATAACTGTTTGGCTTTATACATCTTAGAAGAATCCATTTGCTCATTTGTCTTACGCTACATATTTTACCTTCCAATATGTTTATCTGTCTGCTGGTGTTCTAACCTTGAATCAAAATGCAGTTTCTCAGCGAACCCATTTCATCGCCTTGTAGCTGCACTGATACTATAGCTGTTCCCGCTCGGGAGGAAAGGAGAAAGTGGATGTTTTCTCATTGCTGTATAGCCCAGTAACAATTTCCTAGTAGGATCCAGGCCAAGATGAGTCAGAATGAGACTTGGGCAAGCCTTGAACAAATGCCATGGACGCGCAGTGATCCTGACTGTAACAGATTCTTTGCATTCAGAGATATCTGGTCGAAGCAGAGTCTGAGAGGAGTGCCTGTGTTTCACCCGAAGAAGTAAATGGTTTAATATTTTCTCATTTTGTATTACGTGACTTGACACATAGTTCGCCTTACTGTATATAATGTAGCTATCCACTTACAGTAACACTTTATTTCCTATTGTATATGTTCATGTTCTACTCATACACTGTCTAGTTTCAGAACGTTCATTAGCTCTAATAGTTTGTTTTGCCAGCTTATTTTTTAATTTATGATTTTGACTTCTCAAACTTGCTGGATTGTGGATCCATGTTCACAAACTTATGTAGACCCATTATTTCAAATTCTACTGGAGATCTTGACGTTTCCAAGGATACCAAATATGTCAGATTAAATTTTGTGGAAATGTGCATAAATGATGCACAAGACAGCAAGAATATTTGCATGATGTAACAGTGCAGCCATAAATCTTGAATATTTCACTCTACATGTGCATCGCAGGGCTTCAGTAAAGCGTTGGAACAAGCATATTCTGAATATATACACAGTGTGGAGAAGATTTTTTCATAATTTAAAGAAAGTTGTGGCCAATATCAAGATTTAAGGAGGTTAAATGGTCTTAAATCCTCCTCCAGGCAGAATTAAAGAGGTTTAGAAAAGTAAAATAAATATCAGAAATCTGCAGATAATCTGGTTACTTAGCACCAGGCGGTACACATGAACAATCTGTCAAAATGTATACTGAAAGGCACTATAGCACTGTAAGTGATAAACAAGCAGATCTCACTGATGCCTCCCCGGAGGATGTGAACAGTTTATTTTGTGACTGTGTGTTTTGTTGGAAGGAGAAAAAGAACAAAACTTGCCTTTATTCTGATGGTTCTGATTGAAGCGTGACGCTCATTCAGGCCGCGAGAGGAAGTGAGCTATCTGTGATTCATATCTTTGAGTGTTTGATATCTAGGAGTGTGTGTGCGTGTGAGAGAGAGTGTGTTTGAGTGTGTACTGTATGTGAAAGGGTTTGTGGGTAAACACTGGAACAGGTTTGTTTGAGCGCTGGAAAAAAAAGTGTTTTGTGAAATGAGATAAAGAGATAAAGTACATGTGAGCACACTTGCTGTCAATATGCAGTGATCAGGGCAACACCAGACTGCTTTGAATACAGAGATTTCTTCTTTGTGTTGAATAGTAGAAATTAACATTTTAATTTTTCACGTCATATAGTCTTTTATCACTCTTATTTTTTAGAGTGAGATTTTTTCTTTAGTTTAGTCTTTCAGTAGTGCAAATAAATAGCAAAAAGTACACAGAGGAGAATGTCCTATATGATGTCTAATGCCGAGAATAAGAAATGTACTTTATAAGAATTAGTTAAACTAATTTAAAACCACAATAGGTGGTAGTTTTGCGGTACTTGTAACTTACTCGAGAATTTCCATTTTGTCCTACTAAAAGGCAAAAGTTTCCTTCGCTACATCTCAAAGTGAAATATTTTACTTTTCATTACTTTAATTCATTAAATTTACCTTTGGCTTACTTTGTAGAGTACGCTTTTTCATTCAGAATGGCAAACACACACTGAATCTTTAACTCAGCAATCTAACAAGCCAACAAAAATAGTTTCATTTGCTTAGATTTTTCTCATCAAAAGACATTTGTTTGTATCTTTATGATCTAACAAATATGCGGAATACATCTCCTCTTCTCATTTTTTAAAACGTGCATTGTTTACATCAACTTCTTCTCCTCCTCCTCTTTTCTTGGCGTGCTGTTACCTTTGAAGGCACCTTTTCACCACCAAATATCAGTACGCATTACTCTCCCCTCCGACGTCACCCCTGTACTCGTGGTATGCGCATTCGCTCTGATAGAGCACAGGATTCAAACAATATTAAGACTTGCTCATCAAAACAATGCTTGACAGCGCCACTGGTGCTCAAAGTGGATCTTTAATGTCATCAGTAATTAAACACTGAAATAATTGCCTCACTCTGAGATAAGTACTTTTACTTTTGATACTAAGTGCATATTGCCGCTATTACTGTACTTACATACTTTGATTTAATCTCAATTTTAAATGCTTGTCATGGAGTACTTTTACATTGTGTTATTGCTACTTTTACTGTAAGGAGATTAAAAAAAACAGACCAATTGTTTTGTGCTGCTTTTCAGACACTAACATTAACTCTCAGGGCAGCACGAGACAATGAGTTATTTTTAATTCAAATTAACATATGACCATACAGCAGCTAGTTAAGGTAAATTACACTCTCAAACAAAAGACCCGGTGTATAATACTGAACATTTTACTTGTTTTTCTTTGTGTCACGTGCACACACATGCTGCTGCAGAGCCCCTCTTCAAGCACTTGTGTTTTGTGTATTATGTGTGTGTATACAGTATATGCGTCTGTACTGTACTGTATGAGGTTGTGCGGATGGTCCGAGGTGGTGCGCCCCTCCTGATAGTCCTGTGACTGGGATCTCCTCCCTCCAGCCTCCTCCGCATGTTCCTCCACCTCCTTCATACTTTGTTTAATGAAAAACCTCCTGCCTTGTCTCTCTCTGTCTCTCTGTCTTTTACACACACACACACACACACACACACACACACATTCGAACACAAAGAACCATGCACACACACATACAGATAGAGATACATTTACTGACATGCAGATACAGAAAAACAAGCATGTAGAGTATGGGTGCACAAACAAAAAAGTGCGTACACACAGATAGAGGGGCACACACACTCAGGATGCAATGCTGACAAAAACATATACATGTGTGAAGTGCACATACACACACTAGTCCCACGGCTCCACGTCTGGGAGCAAAGAGCCGCCTTTAAAAAGCGAATCCTCCGGTCCAACTCCTCAGAGATCGCTTTCATTTCCCTCCTCCCTGCAGCAGTCGGTCACAAAAACACGATTTTTCTCACTGATGACTTTAGAGTAAAAAACCCAAATGAAAAATTCATCAAATTGGAAGAGAAGTCCAGGATTTTTTTTTATTTTTTTTTTGAAGAGGTGGTGGTGGAATTGAGTGTTTGTGTGTGTGTGTGTGTGTGTGTGTGTGTGCAACAAGAAATGGAACTGATGCATCTTTTCTGTGTCACTGCTAATGTCGCATGTCGCAAGAACCTCCAGGGGGGCTGCAGTCTGCACACACATGCACGCACACACACACACGTCATACAGGACTGCACACACTCACACGTCATCACACATGTGGTACGCTCACTCATGCACTTTACACACACCCACACCACTCGTATGCACACACGTCCTCAAATGTACTTCCACCTATACACAGAAACACAGCTCACGCTAACAAACGCTCAAATGCTTCAGAATCTTTATGCATGCACATTCACACACACCATGTCGTGTTCCTGCTCGACAGCATGGGAGTTCAAACTCTGAACATTAAAGGAGGGATCTGTATGTATCCGAATAGAGTGGAGAAAATCAATTCTGCTTGTCATAACAAACACACACATAAAAAGTGTATGTATGTGTGTGTGTGTGTGTCAGTGCGAGTGTGTATGTGTGTGTGCTAATGCGGAGGAGCAGAGGTTGACCTCAGGCTACCGGCTAATTAAAACTGTTCCAGAGAAATGAGGGAGGGAGAGAAAGAGAGAGGGAGGGAGTGAAAAACATAGAAAAAGAGGAGTAGATAGGAGAGAGATTGAAAAGAGAGAGAGACAGAGGGAAGGAGGGGGAAGGAGAGAAAAAGACTCGAAGGCAAAGAGAGTGAGAGAGTTTTTCTGAGTTTTTACTTATTATAATTGAGGACAGAGCCTGTCGTACACTCCTCTGCGACAAACTTGTGATTTGTGCTGTATACAGTAAATAAAATTGTCTACACATATGACCAGTTCATGCTCCCAAATTAATTGTTTGTGCTAATGAATTAATAGAACCTAACATTAAACAGTATTGTTAAAATTTTACCATCAAATTAAGCGACAAAATAAGACGCTTGTCCGTGCCCTCGAGAATGACACATAGAAGCATTTTTTGATCTCACGCCTCTATCGGCAGGGCGATCATTTGTCTTTGCCTTTCAAACCATCAAAAAAATCTGTTTTATGATGTGACAAAGCTATCTTTAAGGTTGGGTTAGGTTAATGGTAATGTCATGGTTTGGGTTAAAATAAGCACTTTGTTAAGGTTAAGGGAGCTCTGTGGTCATGGTGACAATAATAAGCACTTATTAAAGTCCAGTGTTTTGTTGACCCATCCAACTACCCCAACCTCGTCCAAAAATCCATGTACAAAAGTATAGCCACATACACTACATGGCCAAAACTATGTGGACACTGAAACATCACACCAACCTGTAATTAATACGGGCATTAAATAACTATGACAACCTTTCACTTGTCTGGGAAGGCTTTCCATCAGATTTTGAAACCTGGCTGCAGGGATTTGCTCCCATTGAGCCACAAGAGCATTCGTGAGGTCAGGCACTGGTGTTGGGCGACTGTCAAGTTCACCCTAAAGGTGTTGGAAGGGGCCGAGGTCAGGGCCAGTCGAGTTCTTCGACACCAAACTGGGAAAGCCATTTCTTTATGGGGCTGGTTTTGTGCACGGGAGCACTGTCATACTGAAACAGGAAAGGGCCTTCCCCAAACTGTTGCCACAAAGCTGGAAGATGCTACTGTCTAAGATATCATTGCATGTTGTTGCAGCGCTCAACAACTTTGACTTAGGCTTCACAGTGGTATATGTGCTCCCAACGCTATTACGTAATATGAAGAAATGAATTCAATACTCATGGAAAACCTCAACACCAAAACACCAACTTGTGGCCTTCAGTTATTAATTTGAGACAACAATACTCCTGACACCTGCTGGGCTACATACAGGGGAGTGATAGATATAGAGCAAAAGAGAAATGGAGGGGGTGTGATGGGAGAAAGAAAGAATGCAAGAGAAAGGGAAAGTGAGGTCAGCAAATGTGTGAAAGTGTGAACAGACGGAGACACAATGACCTGGATGAGTGGAGGGAATACGGAGGCTGAGGGAGAGAGAGACTAGTTGTTTTATTCCATGTACTGTATAGTATTCCTTTCTTAAATGTATCCATTGTTTTTATTATTTACTTCACTCTGTATATGTTTTTTCATCGAACGTAATGCCAATAAAGCTTTATTGAATTGAATTTGATGGAGAGACAGGGAATGGGGGTAAGAGCGTGCAAGAGAAAGAAGAAACACAGGACGTTCATGTTTTATTCACACAGCAAATATACAATCGATGTCTCTTTATATAATTCATGGTTCATTTTAAATATTTCACTGTCAACAAGCCAATTAGCAATTTTAGGAGGCTGCATGTCTGTGTGTGTGGTTTTTGCAATTTTTATAATGTGTTTCTATCTGCGTGTGCGCTTCTTTGTGTGTGTTTTCAAGTCTTTGCGTATTTCCCCCTCTCTCTCTCAGTCTGTGCGTATGTGGGTGTGTGTGTGTGTGTGTGCGCAGATGTGTACCAGTGGTTGTGTTTGTGTGCGTGTCTGAAACAAGCCGACCCTGCCAAACAGGCTGCTGGGTCTGGGCAAAGGAGAGTGTATATCGAGGAAGAAGAGGAGGAGGGGAAGAAGGAGGAGGAAGAGAGTATGTGTGTGTGTGTGTGTGTGTGTGTGTGTGTGTGTGTGTGTCAGGGGTTGGGGGGGTTCGTAGAAGGAGGAGGAAAGAGTGAAAAGCCTAGATTGAAGTTTGATCTGTTTGTTCTCTCCCCCTTGTCCCACTTACATGTCCCCGTGGAGCCCAGAGAAGGAAGGCAGGCTGGTGTGTGTGTGTGTTCATGTTTATGTGTGTGTGTCTGTGCACGTGAAACGCAGCGACGCAACTTCGAAGAGAAAAAAAAAAAAGAGCCAAAACAGATCGAGATAAACAGATAAATAGACAGATTGAAATAGACAGACTGACAGCGAGACGGGGAAAGATAAGAGAGAGGAGACATGAGCTGGAGAGGGCACAGAGATGGAGGGATGAAGACAGTGGGAGATGAGTTTAAAAAAATCATGCACACGCGTGCACGTGCGCACACACGCGGCAGCGGAGTGATTGACAGAGACCGACAGACACGCCTACAGACTGAAAAAAGGATGAGCGGAGAGAGAGTGACAGAGGGAAAGGGAAAGACAGAGAGAGACGCAGTGATCCACAGCCACATACAAATCGAAACAGACAGCAGAGAGACAAACAAAAAGACAGACAGACAGACGGACCGAGTGACAGTCACTTGCTGTATTTGTCTGTTTGTGTCCTCGGTTGCTCCGTTTAACACCTTGTGACCAACTGGTTTGGTCACAAACATTGGTTTTGCCTACAGTATGCCTCGACAGCAGTGATTCATGAGAAAAACCCAGTTCATGAGGGCTGTTATATTTGCTGTTCTAAACTCTCAGTGTTTGGTGATGCCGGTCTTTTGCAGGGAAATCATCTGCAGCACAGGAAATGATGCATTTTCTGTTTGTTTCTTTGGTTTGAATAAATAGAAGAAGAAACTCAAGTAGCAGCCATCTCAGCTGAATGTTGCAGCCAATGTGGAAATGCTTTAAGATGAAAAATGTAGAAATGTTCAATTTCTGTTGGATGCTGGCACCAAGGAAACTCCTGCTGCGTCCCAATTTAGGAGTCAAATCCTTCAAGAGCCGTCCCATGTCAAAGGCTCCTCTGAAGGATAGAGTAATGGAGCCTTATTTTTTACAACCATTGTACTCTCTGCAATCCTCACAAGTCATTGCAGGCCAGTCAATTGTTTAATGTAGCATTTAGGTGATTCTTGTAAACCCATGAAGTCAAGTGAAGTCAGAATCACCAGTTTGGCTGAGGGCTTTGCAGTCTGTACAACACATGGCCATACTCCAGCCTTAAAACCTCGGTTTGGATGAGGAAACATCCCAAAAAGGAAAACTCTTCAACAGGAAAAAAAAAAGGGAAAACCTCAGGAAGAGCAAAATGGGATGGATCCCTCTTTCGGGACAGACAAACATGCTGCACGTGCAGAGTGGACATGTCTGTAAATGACAGAATTACTTAATGAAAATAAAGTCCATAAAGTGTTATATTAAGTAACTGTAAAGCTACCTTCCTGTCAGTGAGAGGCTGGGAAAGATGAGTTGACCACTCAGTATTTTTGACGTGATCATAAGTCACTATGTATCACATGAACTAGACGAATGAAAAAGTCACCACAGGATGTCCAGTTTGTTCTTCAGTCAGTGAAATTTCACAAGTTCACAAGTTTTGAGCTCAGCCGCTGATTTCACACTTTGAAAGTTGAGGTTTTATAAGAAGATATGAAGAGAGCTTAAAGAGAAATATGTTTGACAGCATGTTTGTTTGATTGACACCGGCCACGTCGTGAAAGCAGCACATCAGCAGCGCAGCAGCAGGTTTACTTCGTCATTGTCCACACTCGATCCATTCAGCCACAATATTGCTGTGCAGTAGAAGTGTGAAAATATGTTTCAGTTCACAGCTGCACGCCTACGAGTGAAGTGCGTGCAGCTACCCGGCAGGTGTGGACAGCTGTATTGATTAAAACTGAAGCATACCTGTTTCGTCAGATACAGACGACACAGATGCCTGAAAGGGTGTTTTAACACTAGGTCATGGTAGTTGCTGCTTGCTTTTCCCACCTCGGCTCCGCCTGGGCTTCCCCGTTGATTATAGTTGGGTTTTTCTGGCCCTTCAAACTAGCAAGATGGTGGCAAGCACAAAACGCAACATCACAGATGTTACAGTATGTCAGTGTTTTTCTACAGTCTGTGGTCAGTGTGAGCAACCCACTCAAAACTCAGATTTCATCACCAGAAAACAAAACTTCTACAGGAAATCTGTGCAGGAGCCTGAGCTCTGCCGTTCTGTCAGAATATCTTTGCTTTGAGAGGCTGCAGCTGTGCTTTTCCTCGCTACTGCTGCTGTGATGGAGAGAGAGAGAGTAAGAGAAAGACAGTTTCCATTTAGAGCAGCGATCCAACCTATTACCTTAATTCTGGCCTGGCAGCAAGTTTCGCTAAGATCACTTTTAAAAATGTATTTTTCCAAAGACAAACTTAATTCAGCCTAATTATCAGGGCAAAGAGAGTCCTGGTCCCCTTGAGACAAATACTTGGAAATCAGGAGTCCCCTGGTAGAATCGTGATGCCTAGTCATTGTACCGCAACACTGTTAGACTGACAGATGATCTCTGGGAAATGCAGCACAGTAATGGCACAGCACCAAGCACTGAGTACTATAAACACACAAAACACGCAAATCTTGAGGTTTTTCTCCATAAAAAATAGCCTAATGTTCTCATTTGCCTCTTAATAACTTTGCTTGACAGACTGATACAAGCTAGATTATTATTTGAACTTTCTGTAACATCGAAAATTAGGATGATTGAAAGATTCAAACTCTCAAATATTGCCTTAACACATTGCTCTTAAATTAAGTATTAGGCAGGGAATACAGAGATTCCCTAAACTATAACTCCACATGCTAGATCTAAAACATACAGTGTGTGACAGAGTCTAAATTAGCACATCCAGACCTGAAAGGCCTTTTTTCATATTTTACATTCTTTGCAATAGCAAGATCAGATCTTCAAAGTCTGTAGTAGCTGAAGTATCTTGCACTTACATCAGAGAAAAAAAATTATGAATCTTGAATGCTGCTGGGCTGTGAAGTTCTGACAGAAAAGGGCCTCCACCGCACGGCTTTGGCAAGCTTTCACACCCTCTCAATGCAGCTCTATTATATCTTTGCGTTAAGAAGTGTAGGAACTGCAAGAAAAAATGTCAGGCAGTCACTGTGGGAAGGGAAGGGAATTTTAAGTGAATTTTTGAAATGCAGGGGAAAAAATAAAATGCAAATTAGGTGTGTTTCTATCAGCCGCGTTGGAGAAAATAAATTGAATTTCCACACAGACTTTCAAGAACTGATTTCTATTTGCCAAGTTGTTATCGCGCTTTCGTGTCGGATAGTGTAAGTGATATTTCATGCTTTCATTTTCAAGATGGAGATCATGGAATGCACTTTGCATACTATAAGGCATTGACTACAGCTACACTGGCGCATCGGGAGAGACAACATGTACGTTTCCTTTTCGCTGGGAGGTCACGGTTTACACAGAACGCCTCACAAAGAATTTTTTAACCTGCAGACCTTTCTTTTTTACCTTGAGTGAGCATAAAACCTGACATTTACATTCAGCTTTTCTAGTTTTTGGAGGGAAGCCAAGCTCATGTTCATGCTGCGTTACTGCAGTAACTCCATGAAAATTCACTCATTACCACTGTAACTTATTAACGATTAGATTAAACCGTATGAACGTTTCATCCGCGTGACAGCCGCAGCTCGGAGTTTTCCTTCAGCTACTTTTTCATCATCATTAAGATTAAAGTATCCTCATCCCTGTTTGCAGCAGAGTTTGGGTTTTTTTGGTCCTCTTGTTCACAGGGCTACAGCGAGGTTATTTCTCTCTTCACCGTTTCACTTCACAGCAGAATCTCATCTCCTCCGCCTCAGTGGAGTTCACATCACCAATTCTTATTGAAGGGGAAATCGCGCAGCCATTGCTGAGCGAGGTCGTTATTTGGATAATGACTAATCTGCTCCCGACTTAATTCCATTCCTCTGATCCGACGTCCAGGTTGGAGTCAGAGGATGTGGCTAATGATGTGGCTGCGTTGTCTGGGAATGCAGAGAATACACACACACACAGAAGATACTTGCAGACATTCACTTGTAAGTCACTCACTTGTTCACGCACTGTAAACACTTATACGAGCTCTCTTTAATGTCACGCATTGACACACACATTTAGCCTTAACCCCATGTGCTATTTGTTCCTAAATCCCCCCCTTAATGAAACTTAGTAGAAACATTTTTTCCCACATTATTCCACTATGTCATGTTAATATTCTGTATCTACTCATTCCAGTGCGTCATTGCTCACTTTCAGTGAAATATTCAAATATGA
>NTHP01000254.1:523329-575761 GCA_003416845.1 Oplegnathus fasciatus
CATGCACATTTTCATGTTTTTAAAGATGACAGCTGTTTAGCACAAAAAAAAAAAGAAAAGCTCTGATAAACCCACTATATACTAACTGCTCAGCACCAAACGGCTGAAAGACAAAGTGAGCAACTAGCTAGTGAAGAAAGTGGAACATCTAGCAGCGAAAGAGCAGATATTTTTCTCAAGAATTGAATGCTTGTTGTTCTGTGTCTGCTAGATGTGGAAATAGGAAATTGTTTGCTAAGTCATTACCTATAATGGCTTATAAGATGATAATGAGTCAAGGCTCTGCGTTTGTCAATCAGTTTTTTTGCTCTCAAGTGGCCAAAATTAAATTCCAGTCAGTAGTCATCAAAAAGGAAATCACAAAGCAACCAGTATGGTTTTGTCCAAAAAAAGACCTTACAATCTCAAGCATGCTGAGGTAACATGAGAATTTTAAATCAAATAAGAGGTTTAAATCTACTTTAGATGGATTTTTGGTAGGTTTACATTCCACTGCATGCCTGCACATATCACACAAACTTTGTACTTATATACTTGTAAGGACCCTCATCGACATTACTCTAACCCTGACTTTAATCATCACAACTACATGCCGACCCCTCACACTAACACTAATCTAAACCTAATTCTAATCTTAACCATAAAACCAAATCTAAACCCCCAAACAACCCTTTGAAGAAGTGAGAACTGTCCTCACTTTCCAAAAATGTCCTCACCCACAAAGTCTCCAGTGGGTCCTCACAAAGATAGAAGTACAAGAGCACATACACACACACACACACACATATTCATCCATGCACTTGGTCTAATTTTTATCGAATGCAACATTCACAGCATTGACCTGCTCACTCATACGCACTCGCTCTCACACGCACCAAAACACACACACACACACACACACACACACACAATTGCCTTCCTCTTCTCACATGCTTTTTCACTCCATGCTCATTTGGTGATGTTAATGCTAGTAGACATGTACAGTGTGCTCTAACAGTGGAGGGAGGGGAGGATGTGTGTGTGTGTGTGTGTGTGTGTGTGCGTGTTTGAGCGTCTGTGTGCAAGTGGGTATGTGCAAATGCGAGTGTGCGTACATGTGTGTGTACTTACCGCTCTTAAAAACCAATTAACAGCGCACAGCAGCAGCCGCCCCCCTCCTCCAAATGAAGAGGTGAATTAAACATCACCAAGACCAGATGGAAAGAAATCAGAGAGAGAAAGAGAGAGGGATGAATAATTGAAGACAGAGGGGATCATAAAAATGGGGGAAATAAAACTGAAATAAGAGATGAAATGAAATGTAAGAAAGCAGAAGTCAATTAGAGAGACTGAGAGAGAGCTGCAGGGAGAAGCAGATAGGAAGAGAGGGGAGGGATTGCTGCAAGTGTGTGTGTGTGTGTTTTTGTGTGTGTTTGCGAGCATGTGCACACAGTGTTTGTGTGTGTCTCTCCTGCCTGCTTTCCGGAAAAGAGTCAACTAACACAACCCAGTTGTTTGAAGTCCACAGCAGCATAATCAGGTTGGTTGCAGTACAGTGATGATTAGACCACGTTCTCTTTTACGAAGCTGAACTTCAGCAGGACTGAACTCCATTCTGTGCGTGTTTCTATACATGTGAGCGTGTGACAATGAATAACCTCTGAACCAGGGGCTCATTTCTAAAAAACTTATACACAGATCACAAATGGTGGCAGCTTGTTTAATTTTCACTACACAACTTGGGTCTTATTTTCGTGGTGTTGGCCACCATTCCTAACATGATAACACTGCACACACTAAGTTAGTGGCTGGGATCTGGGAATGTGGTGAATTCTCTGAAAAGAAGTCAGACTGGGCCATAAACACGAGCAGTCAGACGAACAGACAGGATGTAAACAAACCCCCATCTATTGATGCACTGATCCGACATGCCGGGTCTGTATTGCTGCTGATGCTTTTAAGTGGGCCCTCATCGACATGAACAAGTCCACATTATATACAGTTTCTACATCAATGACATTATGAAATTTTGTATTTCCACTATCGCTGACATTTATTTAGTCATGGTGGTGCCACAGACTCAGTTTTTAGGGCCACAGCAGTCCCTTGCCTCTCGTTACTTTACATAACAATTAGTCAAATTAGTTCCACTCAGTGAGGTACACAGATGTGAAATTTTGGAACAGGTATCGGATCAGTGCTCAGTATCAGCAAATAGCTCGAGTTGAGGTATCAGAACTAGTATCAGGGGAGAAAAAGTTGGATCGGTGCATCCCTTAAACTGTCCACTGTAAGCATCCGTCACAGTTTACAGTGGTAGGTCAGCTACCGTGCTGACTGTAGTTGTGTTTTCCTGTGCAATGAGGGATTATTACCAACGTTTGTGGTCACTCACTTTTTTTTTTACCCCAAAATAAATCGATGTATACAATCGGGTTAAACTGTTGGCTTGTTTAAAACCTTTCTGATCATCTGATCACTCATAGAGATGTTGCCGTGTTCCCAGTTCTCAGCAGATACTACTAACACTACGAAAATATGACCCAAGCAGAAATACTCTGGAATAATCCTTCAGTGCTTTTCTAACATCAACAGATTGTACTTTGTGTTCCTTTTTTCTCTATCGACTGTCTCCTTCTATATTATTTTGGCAACACAAATGTATTTTATATGTCATGCCAGTGAAGTTGAAATTGAAATAATTTGGTTAAGAGAAAGAGACAGACAGACAGACAGACAGACAGAGTAGCACTGGGATAAGATGTGATCCTTAAATGTTTGTGTCCCAGCAATGTCAATGTTCAGATTTATTTACATGTAAGTCAAGTGTTTGTGTGTGTGCGTATGTGTAGCCGTACGTGTAGACGTAGGAAAATGTCTGCGTGTTTGTATCCGGCCTTGCTGTCTCACAGTGATTTGGGGAGCGTTATTGAGTATATTTGTGTGTGAGCGCATTTAGATTTTGAGAGTGCGTTCAACTCTGTGGGCATTTGTGTAATCTGTGCAGTAAGTGTGTATATGTGTGTGTGTGCACGCAGTTTGGTAATTGTCCCTGATTTGGTTTGTGTATGTGTGTGTTTGTGTGCTTGTGAGTCATGCATGCAGTTGCCTGTGTAACCTTATGCAGTGTGTATGAGAGTGTGTGTTTCTGCACCTACACGTTAGTAATTGCCCCTGGATGAGCTTGTAAGTGTGTGTGTGTGTGTGTGTGTGTGTGATTTCCAATAACTGCTCGGTTTGCTCAGCATCTCCTCTGCGGTTGGCGCCACGCTGCTCCTCTGTTCTGCTGGAAGTGTTTGTGAGGGGAAATAAAAGCAGCGTTTGGTGGCGAGGGGGACACTGGGAAACACTGAGCTACTGTTTACGGCAAACACCGAGCGAGCCGGGACACACAGTGGCAAAGTTATGATCTCTGTGTCTGTCCCTCTGTGTCTGTCTCACTCAGTCCTTCTCTGTCTCTCTGTCTGCTTTGGTGTTCGTCTCTGTCAGTTTCATGCTGTGTGCTTCGGGCGCATAAATGTTACATGAATGATATTCCCCAAAACATCAAAAATAAACAAGGCAGCAGTAAACATATCGTCCCACAGGAATGATGCAGTCGTCCCTCGCGGCCAATCAGAAACAAACAGGTCGCTGTATTCTGACCTTTGTTTGTAAATGACTGGAGGGACACATGGCTTTGTAATGTGACACAGAACTCAGAATACTTTTCTGTGGTAACTTTGTGTGTGTGCTGCGTGTAGCCTCCCTGTACTGTATACCCCACTGCAGACCTTAATGAACCATAACTGTATTCCTCTGAGGAAGACAAATACAGCAGAAACACTCAAATAACAAACACCAATTAATAAACAAATCTAATAAGATGCAATGATGCATTAAACATTGTTTGCATGCACATGTACTGTGTCTAACTCGGGTTCTGTATCTATAATTCATCTGTCTATTTATCTATCCTTTCTTTGCTGTCATATGATGACACTCTTTTATGCAACACTCTTCCCAGCTTGGGTTTTCTCTCATCTACAAGCAGGCGCGAAGACCGCAAACAGCCCTGCGTTTAAAAAAAATACAGGGAGCTGCGTTGACAGAGCCGTGGTGTCTCCGATCCCGGGGCACAAAAGCGATTTGCGAGCACCGTTTGCTTATATGTAGATCCCAAACTGTGGCAGTGTCACGTTTCACAATTGATTCATAAACCTGCTTTTGCGTGCTCGTGCCTGGCTCACAGGTGTGGCGTTTGTTTTGATTAGTGAAGTTAGTTTTAGGTAAGTCCCAGGAAGTCTAGTTTGAATAATAGAGTTAAATGAGTTTGAAGACTTATCAGACACCACAAATTTTATCACAGTTTATCACAGCGACAATCATTTGAAGTAAATAGTAGAGACACAGGGTTCACGTTACAAAGTAATCTCTCCGGAAAGTGCACCTGCACGTTTTTATTGGCCAATAATGCGCCATGCTGGATGACGTTGCACTGTGTTGCAGTAAAAGTTAAACCCGATTCTACAGTTTTTTCCAGGCAACCTTGCATTTTTTTGCTGGAGCCCTTTGCGTCTGCACCCCCGCTGCATCAACGCAGTCGTCCCGTTCAAATGAAGGAGGGGGCTGCATTTCGTAAACAGTGCTGACGTCTGCCTGAAAGTGGCCTAAACCTGTTTCGACCCAACTTCAAGTTCATTTTGAACATTTTGAAATTATGTATTATAAAAAAAATTGCTGAAAACTTAACAAGATGTTGAATGTAAAAAAAGCCCTTTAAACTGTTAAAGAAACCGTTAAAGTCTTTTAGTATGTTAAGAAGTGATCATGCTGTATTTCTTGTTGAAACCAAAGGAATGGACTCTTCAGTAATATAATACACCGACATATATGTTGAAAAACAACAATGAAAGCTGAAACGTGTCTGAGTCAGCATGATACTTTACGGTAATGGCTGATAATGTAATTTAGTTTGGAGAGTTTGAAGCCTCTTTACTTGTGCAATGAGACACAACCTGAACCAGTAATTATTCAGAAAATACTTGATCGACAAAAACATTTTCTGCTTTGAGAAGTGTCAAAACTTTTTTTTTTACAGTGCTGAGGATTTGCGTTAGGATGATTTTAATGAACCTTTCCGTTTCCATTCAGCTTTCTGAGTACCAGAAAATGTCACGAAAATGCTTGAAGTGAAACCCGGCTACAGAGGAGCCTTTATTTTTCTTTCTGTCTCTCCATCCTCGCTTTCTCTGCCCTTTCTTTTCTCTCTTCTATTTGTCTGTGGTTCTCTCTTTCTCTCGCCCTCCCTCCCTCCCACACACACACACACACACACACACACACACACGGGCACATTCACTCTCTCATGCAAACACCTTTTTTTACTCTCCTTTCCACACTTTGCCCTTTGCTGCCTTTTTAGAAATGGCAAATATATGCACATGGCATACACAACACAACAATGACAGATATGTATGCAGGCATGCGTGTAAACACGGACAATACTCACACACACACTTATACACAGCGCGCTCTCTCCTGCCTGAGAGTGGTGTGCCGTAGTTGGAATGGGAGCGAGCTGTAGCCCGGAGGCAGAGCTGGGACATGAATACACGGAGAGGGTCAGCGTGGCAGTTTTTGGGGGTGGGGGTTAGGAGGATGAAGGCTTCAGGGTGTGGAGGACTGCAGTTTAGGGTTACAAACCTCACAAACTGTCCTTTCATTTCTACATAGGAGTGATTTGCTTGCAGGAGATTGTATTTGGCCTCTTGTGGCCACTAACCCTGCATTCCTCAATGCATAATGTGACCGTGTCTGATAAGATGACAAGACATCCCACTTTGTAGTCCAGAAACTAAAATATCTGCTGACTTTTTTATGTTTTACAAAGACATTTATTTTCTGAGGCCTTTCCTTTTCATGTTAACCTGAGTTCCAACAGGAGCAATGCATGGCAGGTATGACTTGAGTGAGCAGTATTAGGATTATTGCCTGGAATACCAGTAAATTCCTTCTTTCTGATCCTTGAGCCAATCAAAAGCTTCTGAACTGCTTGGAAAATGTGAAGCTACCTGATAAGATTCACTTCTGTCAATCACAGCAAAGACAAGCGAGCTAAAGAAATAGTGGAAGACACTTAAGGGCAACAACATCGCCGAAGTCGTAGGGAGGAGGTCGGAGTGGATAGTCGGTGTAGAAGGTGCAGGGCTGTGACACCAGAGTCCAGGGTTTGCATCTAGACTCCCATCTGTGGTTAGCTTTAGGCAACAAATGCACTTTGGTTGAGGTTAGGGAAAGTCTGTGGTTTTCCCAAGTGCATTAAGTTAATAGAAAACGTAGCACAGTTGGCATTACGTTTTGTTAGCTGAGTTACTTCAAAAGTCAGTCCTTCTTCATGAAGAGTCTACATCGTTTTGTCTCTGTCCGTCTGTGCTGTAGATGTACGATATGTACTATTCTGGTTCATATCATTTTCATCACCAGACAAGGGTGTTAGGTCTATGGGATGTAAACCATCTGAAGCACTATTGTTATCAATGGAATATGACAGGTTGAAAAAAAAAGAACTCTAAACCTTGAAATTAGATATTTTGTCCCAAGATAAAGTTGAGAATATACCGTCATGCAAACCAAAACACCAAGAGGTTTTTCTCTTGAAACTTCACAGCTTAAAATAAATGTCAAAGCATACTGGAGGTACTGTAACAGATATGTCACTTGTATCTCGCTAAACATAACTCAAAATAAGATAAAATCAAGAAAAGGAACGTGACATTTACTTGAATTAAGTCAAACATCCTTGCATAGTCAGCACTAGATAATCCAACACATACTCAAAGCAAGTCAGACTTACATCAAGATTATCTCACTGACTTAGAAATAGAGTTTTTGCAGTGCATCAGGTCAGAGAAACATTGTGTGTTGCCTGTAAGGCATTTTGGGTGCAGCTTCAAACCTGGAAATTACTTACTCGGCTAATTGCCCGCATGGATGCACCCGTGTCCAAGATTGCATTTTTTTCAAAAGTCTGATCAAGTTAAGACTTCAGCCATATGACTTTACTGTCAATCAAAATCATGTTCACTGTTAAGCTTTGCTTGTCACCCTGGATTTAACATGCACTTGTTAGAGTTTCTAGCACAGCTCATCTAAGAGAGTCAGTGTTTTACACTGAATCTTAATACTTCAGCTCATGTATAATGGAATATGTTGAAGATTTCATCATACAGTAAGATGTGCATACTTTACACTTAAATGTTAAGTGTGTAAATTGATAAAAGCCTAGTTAGATAATACTTGTAAAGATGTTTAATAAAGCTCAGTCTGACAGGGGAAAAAGGACAGAGTGAATAAAAGATATTAAAGACATTAAGGATAATATGTTTGGACACTGAGGCTGTTATTGTGAAGCTCTGTCTATTGTACCACTGGGTCATTATGCAATGAGAGGGAGAGAGAGGAAGAGAAGATATACCTAACATCATCCCTCAGGGTAATGATGCAGGGCGGTAAGGATGAAGAGAAGGAAAGAAAGGAGGAGGAGGAGGAGGAGGAGGAGGAAGGAGGCTGGGAAGACACACAGACAGAAACAACTGCAGAGAGAGGGAAAGATGGAAGACAGTGTGGGAAGAAGTGAGAAGGATAGAAAAACAGGAAGAAAGAAATGTTAAAAGATATGGAGGGAGTTAAAGACAAAGAGGGGAGAAGAGAGAGGAACCAGAGAGGTAGAGAGGTGAGCAAAGAGAGAAGATGGGGAGAGGGGAGGAAGAGAAACAAAGTGATGGTCAAGAGAGAAAACGAGAAAAATTATGGAAAGCAAGAGGAAGAAAGAATGGGGATGGGAAGAGTAAGAAAGACAAAAAAGGGCAAAGTTTGACAATGAGAGAGAAGAAAAAAAAGGAAGAGAAGCAAGGAGAGACAGAAAGGTGGGTAAGAGAGAGCAAGATAGAAAAGAAAGAGAAAGGGAGAGATAAAGACAAAAGGAGGAAGGGGGAGATAAAGAAGAGGTGAGCACATGGGAGAGGAGATAGACAGGGAATTTGAAAGTGGAGGGGGGCAGAAGAGATAGAGGAGGAGTGTGTGTGTGTGTGTGTGTGTGTGTGTGTGTNCTGTTGGGGGGGGAAGAGGAGGGTGGGTATCCCGTAGGGTTAATTACATCTCTGTTCTCTGTCAGTGCGGCTCTCTCCTCTGCGATCTGAGTCCCTGCTGCAGGCTGACAGGCCACACACTCACACACACACACACACACACACTCATAATATCCACACTAATGTATACCCACACACTCATAAACACAGATAAACACACACATCCATGCGCACTCAAATATCACGACACACAAACAGAAATGTTCTCTGTCTCCTCCTTTTTGTCTTTCTGTCACTGTTTCTCTTCTCTCTCTCTCTCTCTCTCTCTCTCTCTCTCTCACACACACACACACACAATAACACACCGCAGCCTGTCCCAGGAGAACACACGTTGTTCTGTACAGAGTTATACACGAAGAAGAGGGCCCTTACTCGTAATAGCTGTTAATTTTGCATAAATCATGCATAACATGACCCACATGTAAATCACTCATGTCAGCAGGATATCACTTCCCAGCAGCTCCTTCTTCATCTTCTCTATAGGAAACAACAGCAGCAGCTTCCATTTTCACTGTTTTGTCTCCTCTGTTTGTCTTTGACTCCTGAAGATGAAAGAGAGAAAGATGCACATAGTTCCAATCAGGGAAGATCACGATCTCTTTCCCTGTCAGGTTTTAGGATACAGAAAATTTATATCTTGGCTCTTTCATCTGGGTTGTCTAACTTATTATGAATAAATAAATTTCTGACATCCTTCACATACACGAGAGACCTAATGTATAGCCTATGTAATAAGAGGATCTGTCTGTCTTGACTTGTCTGCCATTAATAAGGTATTTGATCTCATTTTTGCGGTACTAAAATGTAGTCAAAGTAGCAGCTTTTAAACACTTGATATCTCTTCATCTTCAAACCTCTTCATCTGCCTCTGTATGTTGTTGTTGGATGATGCCTTTTGATTGACAACCTGAGAAGATGTGTGAACATACATGTATACATGTATGTGAAGAGTGTGATAGAAATGAGAGTTTTTCTTGTAGAGACAAAGTAAGAGTTGTATCACTCACTGAAAGTATCTTGAAACTGCATTGCATTCTGGTCTACTGAGGCTTTTTTGAGTTGCAAAATGAGTATCACTGTGTCTTCCTCAGTAGATTACTGCCTATTTGACTGTGTGAGAGTGAGTTTATATGTTTGTGTGTGCTGGACACACAACGTTTTTTGAACTAACATCTCATTTTTGTATTTTGGGGGGGTGAAGTTGAAGGTTGAAAGCAGTCTGTGTTTTAACCAATATGGTCGACTAAATAAACGTAACTTTTCTCCTTGCTTTGCCTAAAAGTGCTAAAAGAGCATGTTCCTCTCTGTGACCAGTAATTCTGTGTAGCTTCTGTGGAGCATTTTTACCTTTATTTAAAACTATGCAGGAGAGAAGGGCAGGACACAGCAACACAGCTCCCCAGCCAGATTCAGACTGGTTCTATGTGACTGTTCAAACAGAGCAAGGTGGGGGTGGCTCTAATGAGAAGCCATTGGTCTTTCATTTGATGGGCTGACACCAAACATATATCAGGAAAACTGACCTTACTTAGCACTGGGTTACAAAATGATTCATTCAGTTACAAATGAAAGAACAGAAACAAAAACCCCAACAAAACAAAACAAAAAAAAACCAATACATGCAAATATAAATGTGTTTAAAACACTACGAAGGATTCAGAGCAAGCAAGAGTATCAGTAAAATGTCTTAGAAAGAAAATAGGTCTTTAGATCAGATTTAAAACACTCATAGTTTTACTGATCCTGATCCCCCGGGGAGGACTTTTCTATAACGTGGGAGCCAGAGCAGCAAAGTCTCGGTCAACACAAAACCTGATAGATGGTGAAAACGTTTGAGCCAGTTGAAAAAATGATATTATACTTTATATCTGATCTATTTTCATCTGTTTTATGTTTGGCCAGAAAAAAAACCCGACCAAACAACAACAATAGTCAAGTGCTTTAAGGCGGATTTTCCCTTTAACTTCAAATGGAAAGCACAACTATCAGCTCACAGTCACAGCAGTTGTCTTCTTGATTCAGTATTCAAAAGGAAAAGTTGATGAAACATCAAAGTGCTTCTCGTGAAGTCTGAAGAGTCTTCAAGAAAGGAGCCTTCTGCACAAATAACGTGACAGGTCGTGTAATCCTCCTGACAAATCAGTAAATCTCCCTGTTGTTTGCACCTTTGTGGTTGAATCCCACTGAGACGTGTCCCTCAGAGCCATGGTCTGCTTTATTAACCAGTTTTGCCTTAATTAGCTAATAGGATTGTTTTAACCATGATCCAAGAACAGAATAGCCCGCGGGAAGACAAACACCAACTCTGTGGAAGTGTGTGTGCGTGTGTGTGTGTGCCTGCATGTATCCTCAGCTGTGTGACTCAGCGTGCAATTGCATGTGTGTGAATGGCTCAGTGAGGTGTGTGTGTGTGTACATGAGTGCACCAACTGGGTGTGATTCAATGTTGCATGTGTGCAGGAGCTTCTGTTTGTGTGAGATTCAGCGTGTGTGTGTGTGTGCTCGTGCACGTACGTGTGCATGTGTCATCTAAGGCACCACAGTCTCCCTCTCTGCCTTAATTAACGCGCCTCCTTGCAAGACTTTCTCTGGAATATGAAACAATTTTACCTGATGATGCAAACGGCTGAAAACAGCGCTGGGTTAGTGCCTCGCCTCCTCACCTGACACTTTCTCTTTATGTGAGAGCATTAATGTATGCCGGCGCTACACTTGTAGTTTTTATATCCGTGTATTTTAGTGGCACTGCAATAGCCAAAAGGCTTATTTTGCTGGAGGAAATGTGTGTGTGTAAGCAAAATCCTTTGTACTCTGTGATGAAAAAGAGCAGGCTGTATCACAGCTTGGCAATGATGTTCTTGCTACACAAGCGCACTTACACATCCATGCAGGCACACACACACACTTTCACTGACACATACCCACGCAGAGACACACATAAGCCTCAGTAAAGTCCAGGGAAAAACTTGAAAAGGGGGCAAGAAAGAGACGAAACAGAGGCAGAAGGCACAGAGGAATGACAAATATGCAAATCCGAGCAACTGAGCTCTGGGCCCAGTTAAAAAGAGAGATGATTAGAATGATTTTATAAAATAAAATCTGTGAATCCCCCTGTGTCTGTCCACTCAGCCGCTGCGTATGTGCATAAATGCAGGCAATTCAGTTCAAAACCTTACCGTCCCGTAAGAGAAATTTCACTCGCAGACAGGGTTTATATTAAAACACACTCACAATAAAAACACATAATAAAAGAAGACAATAAAAACACCATATACACAATAAAGACACATAACAAATCACCCCAACAGCCACCATATGGACAAGCACAAGTCGATAGGACCGGAGAGGGACTGTGTGGCTCGATACAGTGCAATAAAGGATGGCAGCTCATGGCCAGGTCACAATGAAAGGAACTTAAAATTGATTTCCCTCTCTGTCCCTCTGTTGCAGTGTGGTGCATTCGCTTCTCTCAGGAGCCTGCGGACCAGTCGGTGGTACTGGGTGAACGGGTGGTGTTGTCCTGCGTGGTCTTCAACTACAGCGGCATCGTCCAGTGGACCAAGGACGGCCTGGCCCTCGGCATCGGAGAGGGTCTCCGAGGTGAGGGAGGGGAAAGGAATCCTGTAGTGGGAGAGAAAAAAACCTTGCAGCTTCACCAAACTGCAGGGATCAAAGTGAAGTGAAGAAGGGGAATAACTCAGCTACGGTTTCGGTTCAGTTTTGACTGTAAGAACCCTGACAAAAGCTATTATGCCTGAAAAGTGTAGGGGTTTTTTAACATTAAGGAATGAACACTGTACAGAGAGAGAGAGAGAGTTAAGAGCCAAGAGGCGTGTGAGTGACAATCTGGGCAAAAATGAGTCCTGTATATCATGCTGAATTAGAGAAAATCCCTCACACTGCTGACAAAAGCAGACGCACATTCGCATTTACATTTTAAGCCGACACGCACATCCAGAATGACTTACTGTGAGTGCAACAGTAGAATACACTTTATTTAAGAGAGGGGGAAGCGTCACGTGCAACCAAAAGTGAGGAGAGTCAGGGTCAAAGCCACAACAGACGGAGAAAAGGTTTTTTCTGCATTCCAGAAATGGTCAGAGGAAACTCATAAATGCAAAAATAAGAGGCCGCGAGAAGAAGAAGAAAAGCAAAAATGTCTGACGTCTACTGACCTCACCCCCACTTCCCAAAATAGCTTTTGACCACTGTGGCTTACTGAATGCTGGTATTAACGACTCATGACTGCAGCTGCTGATAGCTCTTACTCTTTCCCCATGATACATGTTGGCAAAATATTTCAGTCATGAAAATCATCTTTCACACTTTTATCTGTGTCCGAAACAGAATTGAGAAACTCCACTGAAGGATGATTATACATTATATTCAGTATTCAAATTCAACCCTGTTTCTCTTTAACAGCTCAAAAACATTCTAACGTCGTTTCACAGTATCACGTTGATACTCACTCAGTGACTTTTCCCAGTTTTGTGATACTTGATTATAAACTTGATTTTGATCAGATGACATGTTTTAGAAGCAGTTGTGGACGAATCAGATCTTTTACTTAAATGAAAGTAACAATAACAGATGTAAAAATACTCAAAGCAAGTAAAAGTCACGCATTCAAAATTTTACTTAAGTAAATGTACACAAGTAGTAGCATCAAAATATACTCAAAGTACCAAAAGTAAAAGTACCGGTTATGGAGAATGTTCCATTTCAGAATAATATTATATAGTATATTGTTGGTTTGTATTCATTGATGCTTTAATGTTTACCTCAAATCTGACTGGGTAGCTTAATCTATTATTTGTTATATTTGTTATTAATAATCGGAATTTGCAAAATAGTAACTAAAGAGCTCAAATAAATGTAGTGGAGTAAAAAGTACAACATTTCCCTCTGAGATGTAGCGGATTAGAAGTAGAAAGTAGCACAAAATGGAATTACTCATGCAAAGTACAAGTACCTCAAAATTGCACTTAAGTACAGTACTTCAGTACTTAGTTACTTTCCACCACTTTTCAGAAGTCCACCACGAAAAATGATGGGTCACTCTTAGTTAATCCTGTAAAACAGGATTGAATTTATCCATCAGTGCCATCTAATATCTCTGATGCTAAGCGGGACTGCTGCTGCTCTGCATTTGCCTGCACCTGTCAATCAAACCGTGAGAAGGGCCATGACATCTTGTTTCTTAGATTTTGTGTTGGTGAACTTTGAGTTTCTGTCGGTGACACTACAAGAACTCAAACTCAAATGTCATGAGAGATGCATAGTTTTTCTTTTGCTAACTCCAAGCCAGAAAAAAGCTTTCGTTACCTGCATGAAACCCTATTTTGAAACCATTCGTTGATAGAGGCTAAAACAATATTTATTTATATATGAAAATGTCACCGATATTTTCTTTAACGAACAGTCTAATAATAAACAGTAAGTACATTAGCTCTCGCATGCTTTGTGCCCTTACAGCTCTAAACCACACACCACATTTCTCACACTGTAAATGAATCCACAAAGAACCACACGTACTCTATAGCACGCAAACATATCACATACACACCCACCCACACACACACATCCAGTCAGCCCACACACACGCACACACACAATACACATGCACACAGTCACACAAGTGATAATCTGACATGTGATGTGAATCTTGTGTTCAACTCAATTTAATTCACAGGTTCAGTAAAGGTCAGCATGTCTCTCTCCCACCCTTCTTTTATTTCCTGCTCCTCCGTCTTTCAAACTACAGCTCCATCATCACTTGCTTTATGTATTCCCCAGATCGCCTCCACTGCTTTTCATTTCTCTTCTTCTCCTCTCTCTTCCTCACATCCCTTCCTCCTCCCTCTCTCTCTCTCTCTCTCTCTCTCTCTGTCGGTAATGCTCTCTTTGTCCTTGTAGCCTTTTGCGAGCATGGTTCTGGCGACAAACACACCGGCGTTTGATAAACATGTTGTCCTCTTTGTCTCTTTTTCTCTGCCTTTCAACCATCTATCATCACCTTCTGTCCATTATTTATCCTTAAGTTGTCTGAGCTGCCATTCCTCCCTTCATCCTTGACACACTGCCTCTCAATCTTTTCCTTCTCTTGTTTATATTGTGAGCATGAAATGGAGGAAAGTCTGTAAGTTGTTGAAATTTGCACCAACAAATGACATTAATTTATTCTGATCTAACGAGGTGTTGTTGGTGCATGAAATATGACGTATAAGAGGTTGTTGTTATGTGCCCTGTATGATTTTATACAGCTGTTGATGACAGTGTGGGAGTGCAGATTGTGCAGTAAATTTATACCTGCAGTTTGCACACCCACACACGCGCAGGAGATCTGCGTTCATTCACTGACGAAAACAGTTTTCTTGCCATCACATAGTTGTGCGTATAAACCTAAAATACATGAAATATAAAGAAAACCCTTTTAATATGTGATCTCTGTATAGTGACATGTACATGTACTACATGTGTGTATCATGTTTACATGTATCAATGCAAATACCTAAAACACACATCACTACTAGCAGGCATCAGTGGTGGCAGCTTATTGTTCATCCTCAACCTCCTCCTCCTCCTTCTTCTCCTTCTCCTTCTCCTTCTCCTTCTCCCCGGGGTGCTTTCACCTCTGTGGTTGCTATGCTGCGAGGTGCTGGAGTGGATGATGTAATCTCCACTAATACTTTTGTCCCCCACCCCACCACCCACACCCACCCTCCTTCCTCCTCTCCGCACCCCAACTGCCTGCCTGCTTGCCTGCCTTTGCCATCTGAATCCATGATGTCATGTTAGGATTGGGCACGGAGGATCAATGAGTGCCCCCTAGTGGGACGTCACGCTCAATTATGTCTTTGTCCGAGAGGCGAGGGTTCAAACAGAGAGAAAAGGGGGTGTTGAAATTGGAACGGCGCTGCCTGTAGTTCTGCAGTTTGTGTATCATACAGGAATTGATGTGGCATCATTGTATATGTGGCGATGTTTGATCAGTGTTTGCTGAAAAACCCTTCAGCTGTTTATCTCTGACTGTGGTGCTTTATTGCTGTGTGCGTGCTTTTGTGTGTGTGCTCCTGCATTCATTACCTTCCTCTGTGTTGTTTGTGTAAAGGACATACTATCATGATCTCCAGAGGCTCTGGATGATCCAAAAAGGTCTTCAAAACTTCCGAAATAAATGCTATTAATGCTAAATGCTATCTGTGCGTTATGATAAAAAGCTTTGACATTTTCACATAAATACATGTCCCATTTGCTGCTCTCTGTCTCTGATTGATGTAATGCAATTGTGATTCAGCTTTTATCTGTTTCACAAGAGCTTTTACATTTGTTTTATCTTGTAAACAACTCAGTAATTGTTTTCAAAGATTTTCTGTTCCTTTTCCTGTATACAAATTCTCTCTCTCTCTCTCTCTCTCTCTCTCCCTCTCTCTCTCTCTCTCTCTATATATATATATATATATATATATAAATTATATCTATATTGCAGAAACTGCAATTTAAATTACAATTTAAAGGGTTAGTTTTAACCTTTTACCTTTAGTGCTATCTATCCATCCAGATAGTTTGTTGTAGTTGCTGAGGTTTTGAAATATCTGTCTCTGAGATTTCTGCTGCAGCCCCCATAAAATGGAGATGATGGAATTCTGTTTGTGCAACTCACAGTATTGAACAACATCTAAAAAATGTAAAAAGCAACATCTCTCTCCAGAAAAAGTGTCTTTGTTACTCTGGATAGTCCATAGAAGACACTGTGAACAGTTTTCATAGGGACTACTTTTTACCGAAAGCTGTTCACTGTTAGGTTGTTGATTTAAGTGAACTACCCTTTTAAATTAACAAAAAATGTTTCATATTCCATCATCTGTACTTTTCCAGCCGAAACTTTTTTGACAGAGGTTGAAGATTTTGTCCATAAAACTTCCCACAGATTTTAAGACATTCTTCATAACATGATATGTGAACGAAAGCTCTAAAATGTGAACCTGGAGCCTTCTTTCCTCCATGAATTCACATTTTTGTCTAGTTATCTTTTAAGTAGATGGAAATAAAAAGTTTTGTTCCAAACCTGAAATAAAGTTTTTTTTTGTTCAGCATTACTACCTGAAACTGATCGCTTGGTATTTATAAAATAAAGATGACATTATCCTCAGACACAGATCATTTGTGAAGGCAGTGCTATTATGATGACTCATAGCTGTAATAGCAGTGCGTAATGTGCCTCTTCCTTCATGCCAGCAATCATTTTAAAACAGAAGGTCATGTTTTTCAGGTGATACAATGTTTTTAAATTACATTCCAGAAGTTCATTTTCCAAACTCGTCAGGCTCTTCTGACCTGCAAATAAACATGCATGACTCACAGTAGAACTGAAACAGAAACTCCAACAAGCGCATGAATCACAGTCTCTCCATCTATTTAACTGTAAACCTGGTGTGTGTCTCCTGCAGCCTGGCCCAGGTATCGTGTGCTGCGGGCTCTGGACATCGGCCAGTACAACCTGGAGATCTCCAATGCTGAGCTGTCTGATGACTCCCTGTACGAGTGTCAGGCCACAGAGGCCGCCCTGCGCTCCAGGAGGGCCAAACTCAATGTACTCAGTAAGTGAACTGGCTACAGATACAGGGGCCATCTTTGTAGTCTGAGCAAAGGATCCTTGTGTCCTTGTGAAGAGCACTTTTCCTGAGTTCAGAGAATGAGCTTCACACTCAGAAGCACCCGTACAGATGAGCAGTGCAGTTAAAAGTATATGATCAATTTGGATGCGCACTTGTTAATTTTCAGATTCTGATTCAACTGGCTCTATAGTATTGACTATAATTGATGCGTCATCCTTGCAGTAAATCTTTGGGTTTCCTATCTGTTTCCATTAGCCGAATCATCGTCCTTCCTGGAAAGTCAACATCCAGAATCCATGAGTGTGGAAAAAGGATTCTGCCAGTGTTACACAAAACTAATTATATGGTCAAAAAAAGCACAAGAATCCAAACTGAGAAATATCTGCGCAGCAGTATGTGTATGTGTAAACAAAGTTTGTGTCCAAACATTGCTTGGTTCAAATCTTCTAGCTCACATATTTGGGTGGAGCTGCCTATCTGATTAGTCACCATGGACATCTTAACTTTAGCCATAACCTTAAATTTAGCAGTGAAATATTGATGGATAGGAAGAATGAAACATGGAAGAGAAACAAGACATTGGAAAAGAATTTACAAATTACAATCTACCAACAGCAAAGAGGTTAAAGATCAAGCAGTTTTAACCTCCTGAGGAAAATGCTGGACAGAAGATTTTGATATCACAACAGCATGGTGTTGCACTTTGTTGTTGTTTGGTGAAAACCCCGTGCTGTATTTCCAAAATGTGAACTTTTCAGGAACACGGCTTTGTTTCAAGTATGATGGTAATGCTTCTTGAGGAAATCCAATGTGTTTTTAATGGGTTTTATTGGCTTAAGAGGTAGAAGAAAACACTTGTAACTGGACAGTAGTTTGTGTGTGTATATGCACATGTGCTGTATAGGTTTGCCTGTATGCACGAGTGCACACTTACATACTTAAATGTGTCTTTTTTTAAAGCGTGGATTTGTGTGTGCGTGTCTCCTCCAGTCCCCCCTGAGGACCCGGTGGTCGACGGAACCCCGGAGCTCCTGCTGATGGCTGGGACTCCGTACAACCTGACCTGTGTGACCCGCGGGGCCAAGCCTGCGGCACACATCCAGTGGACCAAGGATGGAGTCGCCGTGGAGGGAGCCTACCAGTCCACGGTGACTCATACACACCTACGCACACATGCAGTTAATAGTAAACACACGTGTACAAGTCATAGAACATAAAACCATAAAAAGTATATTACACTAAAATGAGAACGGCATAATCTCACATGCTACTAGTGGCTTTAAAGCACAAATTCTAGTACTTACAATCAGCTCCTCAATAACTCAGACTGTTTGTTTGTGTGTCTATATGCTTTTTGCCGTGGGCACTGCGAAGGGGAATTACAGTATGTACACCTCAGGCCGCACACCACCCCTGGAGTCCTGCATTAGGCAAATACAGTATGCAGTGCACGCAGTAGTAGGCAAAGTCAGCACAAGACTTTCTTGGCTCTTGGTTGACAAAACGATAACATCTCAGCAGATGGGGACCATATTTATTAAGTAATGCTTACAAATTGCTGATTTTGACCTGCTAACCAGCAGGCAGCAGCATTTTGTGCCTTGAAACCTTGTAGGAGACTTAAAGCGTTTGGGATCCGATCAATACAGTATTTATTTATTTATTTCAATAGTGGCAATGAAATAGCACAAACATGACAGAAATACTACATCAGTATCTGTTTATCATATCAAACTGAAATCAGTTACATCCTAACTTGTCACTCTGAGAAAGCCTTGACTCCTCTGTTATTTGATGAAAGGCACAACAGGCAAACAAGCTCAAATAAAAAGTACAGACATTGCTAAATCAAATTATCACGTTTAGTGAAACAAAACAGGAACTGCATTTTTGGACAAAGACAAGACACATTAAACTGAAATCTGACAAAACTTGGCAACCCAAAATGTCACCTTCCTAATTGTGCTAAAGGAAGATGCCACAGTTAACAATATGGACACAGCATGCAGTATATGTTTCATCTGACAGACATACACGCTAATATGTTAAATGCAACATGTGCCGAAAATGAGATATTCATTTTCGACAGCATGACATGCGAGTGTCACACCTCTCCTTTATCATATCATGCATTTATCATATGAGTATATTTTTTGGACAGCAATGTGTTGGTTCGTCCACTGTTTAACATTTCAGCTGACTTGTGAACTAAGTTTTTGAGCATGGTGACAACATGGGGGAATCATAGAAATTCTACCTTTGGTTTCACTACATTTAAGAGGTTTTAAAAGTTGAATAAAAGGCAATGAGGTTTGGAATGAAACTTGATAATAACCTGCATGGTTATTTGTACTTTTTTTAGGTTTGATTCCCACTTGAGCCACATCCCCTAATTAAATAGACATACTTGTGGTATTTCAGTAAACTTTGAATTCACAAAAAGTATTGCCTACATACTGACTCTAAACCACACATTTATTTAAATAGACGTTTTGATCTCAATCGGATCTTCATCACATCAGTCATGACCTGATCCAATTGACCCAGTGTTTTTCAATAGCCTTGCGTCTACATGTGTGTATAATTACACTCCCTCTTCAATAAACTTTGTATTACCATCGTCAACCATGCTTGCACACAAGAAAAGAGAAGTGCATGTGGATACAGACCACACACATCCTAGACATCAGTTACTTTCCACACTTTATGGTCGTGACACAACTTGAAACATGCATAGATCCAAGATATATTTAATTAACCCACAGCCACAGACTCACACACACACACACACACACACACATATAGGCAGTAACTGTACCAGGTGACACTTACGATCACAGTGATATATTTTGCACTCTTTTCTCCCACATTCACACCCTTCGCGCTCCCGCATACTCTCCCACACACGTGAAATTATGCCTGCAAGCGCGCGCGCGCGTAGACATGCACTCACATATGCACACTCATGCTTTCATATGCACACAGAAGCAGCAGCAAACACTGACTCATACACTCAAACACAGATGTTTTTACATCTCTTGCAGCTAGGTTTATGCCCCCCACACATGCTCATACATATTACATGCTGCTCTTATGTTACCGTGTTACTGACCACGCATTTATACTATAGTGAAGACTGTACACACTTTCTTGACAGATTTTGTGGCAGCATTGCAAACTAGACTGGATTTTATGTTCTTATTGTGCAGAAAAAAAGATTTATAGCTTATGTTTTATGGCTGCAACAGAGGATTGTTTTCATTATTGATTCATCTATCAATTATTTTCCGATTAATAAAGAAATCCTTTGATCTATGAAATGTCAAAAACTGTGAACAATGCCGAAGATGACGTCTTCAAATTGCTTCTCCTGTCTGACCAATTAAGCAAAACCCAAAATATGTATTTAATCTACAATGATATAAAAGGAAGAAAAGCAGCAAAATAGTTGTTTTAACTGATTAATCATTGAAACATTTCAGCACTACTGAGTTTCTTTTCTTTTTCATGAGTAGTCAGCTCTCATTTTGAATGCAAAGTCCAGTGTCATTATAAAACTGAATTGCTTCTGTTAATTGAAACATTTTGTAGGCAGTTATTTTCCTGCTCCAACATTAAACTTCTGAATGATGAAGATAAAGTACAAGAACACGGGTTTCTATAAAATGTCTCCTTTAAACTCTGTTTGAATTCTCCTTTGCACTTTTTCAGTCTCCAACTTCTCTTTTCCTTCCAGCATCACGTCTAAAAATGTTGTTTATTTTATTTCTACCTCCAGGTTGCTGTTTCTATTTCTATTTTATGCTATTTCTTTATCTCTCTTGGCTCCATTAGTAACCCTCCTATGTCTCTCTCTTTTCTACTCCCCTTCCTCTCTCTTATTTCTCCCATGATATTTCCCGTTCTCTCCTCTTTTTTGTCCGTTTTGTCCTTCCCCATCCACCGTGCTCCTCCTCCTCTTCTTTGATCTTTCTCTGTCGGCTCCCCTCCCTAAATCCTATCCACACCATCCTCTACCCACAACCCTCCTCTCCTCTCACTCCCTATTTCTTTGCTGAACAGGAAGTGCTACCAGACAGGAAGAGGGTGACGACCAGGAGCTACCTGCCTCTCACACCAGCCGACACTGACAGCGGCCGCAACTTCACGTGTGTGGCCAGCAACCCGGCGGTGCCGATGGGCAAACGGGCCACTGTTACCCTCAACGTCCACCGTATGTCGCCCTTTTTCTTTGTCAGAGTGTAAAGTTGCACAGGTGGTGCTCAGGTGACTGGGATCAAACTGTTTTTGTGTA
Organism: Oplegnathus fasciatus; assembly: GCA_003416845.1. Lineage (NCBI taxonomy): Eukaryota > Metazoa > Chordata > Actinopteri > Centrarchiformes > Oplegnathidae > Oplegnathus > Oplegnathus fasciatus. Next base: position 544,350 of record NTHP01000254.1, read on the forward strand.
GACACATAGCAAAATTACGCTATAATTTTAATTAGCTGTCCCAGCACTCATCAACTTGAAGTAGTTACTGGTGAAAAACAACACATATGCTGTTTATATGAATTTACAACCACTATTTTTCACCATTCTACTACTTGGGCTGGGTCCAGCTGTTTGCATTGATTTGGCACCGTCTTTGGGGCCAGTAATTTCCTCCTGAAGCAGTTCAGGAAGTGGATTTTCTTGAACATTTGGAAAACCTGAAGCTTTTTGTGTTTAAAAGGGTTTCAGTCGTGTCCCTGAAGAAATAAGGAACGATTGCTCACAAGGTAACCGTAGTTTGAATTTTCAGTCAAGAAGATTGATGTGTTTTTCCAAACCAGTGTAGTAAGTAATTACTGGGAGAATAACTGCCGTGACAGTAGATGTAGAACGAGTGCTGTGTTAGTACAGAAGGCTGTACAGTAGTGGGGTTTGGGAACCCCATATTTTACTGTGAAATTTATTGTTTGTGTAACTTATTTGTATGGGAAATCAATCCTCGTGCTGCTTGGCACAGCTGAAACACAAGTCATTCACACTATAAGTCAGTTTTTCTTCAGTTGTACAGTGAATATGTATTTTTCCCTGTGCAGACCCTCCTATGGTGACCCTGTCCATCGAGCCTCGCTCCGTCCTGGAGGGCGAGAGAGTCACCTTCACCTGTCAGGCCAGTGCCAACCCTCCAATCATGGGCTACAGGTCGGGATGAAATTTTACCAGAATTTAACCTTAAATAGATATCTAAAAATGATGTACTATTTATCAAACAAACAATATGCTACTACTCACTTACTGACAGCACTGTTGCAATTTTATGACCACTTCAGGATGTGTTGGACTTGATGGTGATCAATGTTTTTTTTAGGGACACTGTTTCATTTGAGACCTGCAGTCTAACATCAGGAGCCAGACTGCATCTCTGTTTAATGCCAATAGATTTTCTTTCATCTATTCCAATATACTTGTAACCACCATCTGGAGGTGATCCTGAATTGTAATTTCTGCTTGCAGAACAGAATTGGTGAAAGTATTGAACATTTGTACTATTAAACACTGACTTTTATCTTAAGTGACAGCACTGAAGCACTGAAATTGCTAAATGCTGGACTTTAACACGATGGTTTTAATCTGAGGTTTGAGACTCCACCAGAGGGTCCCACTGTGGGAGCACTGCCAGGCACTTAGGCACTAAGCCTATTGAGTGTATATTAGAATGTCATCTAATGGCAGATGTACAGTATGGTTATATGATTTTGAGCTGGATATCTGGCAAGATACAGTATGGATAACAGAAATGAAGAGACATTTATTTCTTTTACTTGCAATCACTCCTCAGGTTTTGACATCAAGGCTTTTAAATGTTAGTTTAATAGCTTTAATTGATGTTGTAAAAAATACTCATTGTCTAATAGTGGAAATCTAACATTTGGATCACCACCAAAAAAATATAATAACCCATCAAGCTTTTGAGATCTCCTGTGGACAAACTGACATAACAATGATTTGTAATACTTGTAAACTCGTTAAATGGGGATGTGTTTCACTGTCAGGTGGGCAAAAGGTGGCGTGCTGCTGGAGGGGGCCCGAGAAAGTGTGTTTGTCACCACAGCAGACCACTCCTTCTTCACCGAGCCTGTGTCCTGTCAAGTTTTCAACGCTGTGGGAAGCACCAACGTCAGCATCCTGGTGGACGTGCACTGTGAGTAGAGTGCAAACACTCCTGAGCTGAGTGGGACTCTGATGATATGTATGTGTTCCAGTAGCTATATTTGTCAGTGTTTGTTTCAAGAGCCACACTGCATTTATTTTGTGACTGCACAGTATTCATGTATTGTGCAGAATAAAATTGCAATAGATGGTTACTGTATAAGCTGTTCTCTCAGTTCAGTTCAATTCAATTCAGCAAAGGCTTATGGCATTTGTTGTCAAAGCATATACATAAATAGTAAATAAAAATGAATATGTAAACAAGTAGAGATAGTACATTGAATGAAGCAACTACTGTAGTTACTTAAAATATTTAAATAAAATAATGAAAATAACTGAGTAATACCTTATATAGAATTAAGTGGAAAATGTGCCACACTTGTCTTGCTTAATGATAAGAGGTTTTATTCTCCTGCCAGCTACAAGAGCAGTTTCACTAAAGAGATCTTGAATAAATTCCACCCTAATAAGTTCTACAAGAAATGTAGGCGCAAATTTGGGCAAAATGTATTTTAATTGTTTTGATATTTGGGGTATTCTGTTTCTGTCTTCACCTTTCCTTTGTTTCTGTTTTTATCATTTTTTGTCTGTCTAACCACAGTTTTTTAGCCAAGTCTGTATTTCATAAGAATGTTTCTGTGTACAGGGGTTTTAATTCTCTTACTCTCCCTCAGTTGGCCCAATACTGGTAGTGGAGCCCAGGCCAGTTACGGTGGACGTGGACTCTGACGTCACTCTAAACTGCAAGTGGTCCGGCAACCCTCCTCTCACCCTGACCTGGACTAAGAAGGGCTCCAACATGGTGAGAACAAACCATCAAACCTCCCTTTGACCTTTGACCTTGAACCCTACATTTTATATTAATGTCTGATTTAAATTTTTAATTCACTAAAATGTCATAAAACATATTTGGGTAAATCCTCCAGAAAACCCCAATCCCAACCTATATTAATATCCAAGACCTAGACTCCATAAATGTTTGCTCAGTCGTAAAGCAGACGATTAGAAGTGAGACTCCGTCTTCTTATCTTAAATCTTTAATTCATGCCTAACAAGTTAAGAAAAGTTCCAAGAAAAAAAAAAGCTAATGGAGCCTGCTGAGTAAATCAACATGTTTTATGAATTAAATATAGATCTCTCTCCCTGCCTCTTTTTAACATCTCTCCCCATCTATCTATCTCCACTCTCCACCTCCCAAATCTACTATCCTGCTCTTTATGCATACTTATACTTGTGTATGTGTGTCCAGGTGCTCAGCAACAACAACCAGCTGTATTTGAAGTCAGTGAGCCAGGCCGACGCAGGCCAGTATGTCTGCAAGGCCATCGTGCCCCGGATTGGAGTGGGAGAGACTGAGGTTACACTCACTGTCAACGGTCAGTTACTATCCAATTACTCTGCTATTAATAACAGTGCTGCTATGAGCAAAAATTATAAAACGTGTAGAACAGCTCTTCCTACGCGCAGCAAAGCCCTGCTTCTGTCAGACATGGAAGATGAATTACAAAACTGCACGGATCTCAATGCTGTGTTTGTTTAATCTAGAATCATTCTGTACATCATGCATGTATCTGTATCTCTGTATCTGACAGCTGAAGCCCCTGAATGTACGGAGTAGAGTACTGCATGGGCCGTGCATTTCTGTCGACCCGGCCTGATTCATTCCTGCCCAAGCCTGACCCAAACCCAACAGCTAATTTTTCAGCCCTAAACAGTTCCAAAGCCTGTATTTCAGTGTCAAAACTCTCTTCCCGAGAGACCAGCAATTACTTGATAAATCAAAACTGATTCACCAAGAACACAATGACGAAAAGGGAGTTCACAAATGCTCCTTAAATCTCTGCAGCCAGACAAAGTGCCAAAGTAATATTCACCACATATTCCCTGCGAAATGTGTGGTGCGGAAAGCTTGATGAGCTACTAACTCGTTCACTAACCAGAGAATATGTTAACCCAGTTAATCAAAGGAAGTATTTGCACCATCCACTCCTACCATGACCAGACGTGAGCAGGTTTCCAGTGGAGATGTCTGTTAATGTGTGTTATGCAAAAGCAGCATAAGGTGCAGCTCCGAAGTATAAATCCACCTTCAATGTCAATTTTGCAAGACGATTTAGAATTGGTCAAGATTGCAAATTCCAGAGTCAAAGTCCACCAAAGATGAACTCCACTCGAAAGCACCGCATAAAATTTGAAATTATGTTGTAAAGCTTGATGTGACCAGGTCCTATTTTGTCCTACTCATTTAATAGTGACTGACTTATCAGTTGCCACAAACTGCCATCGCTGTTGTCATTTAATTCTAGCTCTGGATCATGAAGATGATGTTCTGATTCTTAATCCCACAGACAAGTCTCTGATTGGCTTGGTGGTTTTTCCAACTGGGAAACAGATGTCAATGAGCACAACACCCAACCACTTTCAAGTGCTGAGAAATCATACATGTGGGCAGTGAATTAGACGTCTGGAACCAGGCTATCACATTGTCAAATACAGTATAGTTTCCCAGTCTTCTTCACTGGTGGTCCCTGCTTACGGTTCTTATAGTAAGGATTAATGTGGTGAAGACTTGTTGATTTGTTGCTAGTTCAATGCTTTTGTACTTCTCAAACCTTACGATTTTGTGTAGTAATCCTCTTATGTCTCTATGTCTCAGGCCCCCCCATCATCTCCAGTGATCCAGTCCAGTACGCTGTCAGAGGGGAGAGAGGAGAGATCAAGTGTTACATCGCAAGCACCCCCCCACCTGATAAGATAGTAAGTCCATCCTTGGAAGTTGTAATCTGCTGCAGAGGTGCTCGACCTTTTTCAGATTGCATCTGCCTCAAACAGAGTCCTGATCTCAACAACTCGCGGTCCACCCTGAAAACAGAATGATTTTTACTCCCTCTCTTCAGCTTGTGTTACGAGCTAAACGATTGGCACAAGTGGCATTGTTTTCCGACTGTGTCACGAGCATGCGAGAACGATCTGTTCCTCCTCTGTGGTGGAAGGTGTGACTCATCAAAAACAGCTGCCGGAGTGTTTGGTTGAAATGAAAGAGGAGACACACAGTACTGTACAGCAGATAACACTGCGTCTAGTGTTACCACATGTTTATGAAAGTAACAGTTCAATGTTTGGATGGTCCAGGGTGAGTACATTTTTGAAATATGGAAATATTGAAAAGGAAAATATAATCTAATAGTGGAAATCCCATATTCAGCTAATCACAAAAAATATCATCATCTGATCTGTGACCCAAAGGCTATCTGTCCAACAAGTCATCTTGTTTGCCAGTAGACCAACAGACAGTAATAAGAACACAACCTTCCAACTCACAACATTACTATCCTCTCTTTAGCTAGCAACCAGCATCCTTTATAGTTTTATTGACCTGGCTTTTATGTTTTATGCTCTCACAAGCCTATAAGACACAACTCAGGTTTTATAAGACAGGTCCCAACTTTTTTTGTCCAACATACCTCAGTTTCACCACGAGAATCCATACAAGACACAGTGATTGTCTGACATAGTGATTATCAATTGAATTGTCGATGTTTAGACTTCGTCATTACTTGAAGCTATTCATTTAGACTTTTCTGCAACCTTGCTAAATAGTTTTCCCGTACTCTCGACCACAGCACATGTTGTTCAGGTGGTACAACTGACCCAACTGAGCTATTCTACAATACTGCATGTCCAGGTACCATCTGAGGTACAAGTACCCCTACAAATTTCTGTATTTCTGCCCAGTATTTCTCAACCTTTTTGACTTGCAACCCTTTATAGCGATTCACAAGAAAAAAGGAGAAAAATCAGGAAAAAAGAAGCTATTTTGTGTAGCAGAAATATGTTTCTTTCTGCTTCACCATCCTGTTAACCCTCCTCTGATGTATATTTTGATCCCTTGGTGGGTCCTGACCCGTTGGTTGGGAACCGCTGGTCTAAAGGTTAGAGAGATCTGTTTGTGAAAGATTTGAATCCTATAATGTTTCTTCCCTGCCTCTTACACAATTTCTATCAGGCTGCACTTGAATGAGGCATTTAAGGTGTTCCTCTGAGCAGCACTGACGTGTGACGATTGCTTAAAGGAATACTTAAGACTAATTTTCAAGGATTTTCTCAATTTTCTACAAAAATTACCACCAGAATAAAGTAAAAGATGTTTTAATCACATAAAATTCCACATATGCCGGCCTTAAGCCCACTTATAGTACCAGTTACTTGGCTATGCTCACCATGAAAGCGTCGGTGCAGCATCCATACCGTCTTGATTTTAGTATGAATTGGACCTACCAGCCAAAACCGTTCCAATTCAGTGATCCCTTTCAAAGTGGTAACCATCTTTTCTTTATTGGAAAGCGTTCACACAGATTGCCTCACCAGCAAACTGTAATGGAATATCCTCCTGAATGTGCCGTAACTGCAGAACTGCATGCTGCTTTTTCTTTCCTGCCTTTTCTTGAAGTCGCTGAGTGCAATACATGATCAAACTACAGTTTAATATAAAGTGTCCGTGCATTATATAAGTAACAAAATGAGTGGTATCGTATGTGATGTAAACCTATAAAAATAAAAGGGGAATACCAGAATGCTCACAAATCATAAAAAAAAGAAGAAAAATGAAAATAAATCCAGTAATGACATTTGAGTTTGAAGGCTGGAATGAGTGAGAGAGAGTGTCGGGGTGAAACAGATTGAAATGAGAGGGAGAGAGATGGAGGGAGAGTAAAATTCTGTACCTTTCAGCGTCAATTATCCAATTGTGCAGTGCCGACATGACAGAAATCAGAGCTTTTAGGAAGCTTCAGCCCCCTGCTGCACTGGCAGAGAGCTCAGAGCGTATAATGTGATACGACATTATAGTCTCGGCTTAATGCAGAGACACAAGGACTTATAAAATATGGAGTATGATGCTGTGTGTGTACTGTGTGTGTGTGTGTGTGTGTGTGTGTGTTTGTGTGTTTGTGTGTGTAAAAGAGCCAATGAGAGATTGAGAAAGAGAGACAGAAATACAGACGGTGGTGCTGCAACAAAATGGTTGTGAGAAAAAGCGATAAAGAAAGAAAGTGAAGGATTTTGAGAGGCAGACTGTGGAGACAGAAAAGACGCATTATGTAAGATTGTCAGAGAAAAAAAAACCCAGAAGATTTGGGGCTTTTTAAAAAATTTCTCCCCCATCCACTCTTGATCACATTCTCCTTTTTCATTTTTTCATACCAGGTTAAAAGGTACATTAGCCCAACATATGGCTCTATGTATATTTGATATCGCCATGCTCCATATTTAATACCCTCAAATTTCTACCTCAGCAGATTTTAAGTAGAAAAACCTGCTTGAGTTTTTATCGCTCATGTACACTTGCTGCACTCCGTGTGCGTGTGTCTGTTCTGATTTATTTGTGAGGATTTTCTTTCTTTCCCAGCCTGAAAAGTTGCTGCACAAATTTTAATTAGGCATATACTGCAGCAGGAGAAAAAAAAAAGTACCATACCAAGGTGTGAGAATAATTTGTTTTCCTTAAAATACATTTCCTGCTCAGACTCGCTTAACCTTTCTTAACACCAGTCCATCTGCTGAATGTTTACTTGTGAGTGTGTGTTTGTGTCTGTATGTGAGTCTATTGTGGTTAATACTACATAAGATAAGATCAAGTGAAATTAGCATTATTGATCCCTGAGGGGAAATCGGGTGATTGCAGCAGTAAAGAGTGGAGTTTAGATAAAAATCAAACAAATAAAACATATCGGAAATTGCGTCTGCATCACACTAATACAGAGCTCATATAGCCTTGAAGGGCTTTTCCTGCTGTGTTGATTAGGAGCAGATTCACAGATTTACAAGTGTTTTAGTGTACAGATGTACCAAGCCTTTGATCTTAACTTAATCCCAGATTGACATACACCTGCTTAACCATTTTAATGCAATCCTTTTTAAGTGGCAGATCACACGGAGTGCGCTTGAGAGCAAGTTCTGCTTACAAAGTGCTTTCTAGTTGCCTGTAACCATTGATCACATACTATGTGTTCATAAAACTTTATATACCTCTTTTTAAACACATTTACAGAATGCTTTACAACACACAAAAGAGACCACAGTATGGTAAAAAAAAAATGCAACAGCATGTCAAAAACAATATAATTATAAAAATTTAAAAAAGTATAGGAAAAACATAGTTAAAAGAAGAGTAAATAAAAGAACTTCATAGGCAAGTGAGTTTTGAAAAGAGATTTATAAGTTGGTTGACCTGAGATGCTCGACAGCAAGTTCCAACCCCTCTTGGTAATCAGGTGAGTTGATGAAACAATCAGGAGACCCCTGTTTGAGGATCTCAGTCCACACTGTGGCTCATAAGGGATTAACATATCGAAATACAGTATGACAGTCAGCAACAGCAACTCCTACAACCAGTACCTGCTGTTAATCCAGAAAAAAAAACTAGAAGCTAAATAATCCTTCTAAAATGTGCGCCTCAGGTTTGGGCGTGGAAGGAGAACGTTTGGGAGAAGGAAAAGGGCACCCTGATGGAGAGGTACACTGTGGAGCAGAGTAAACCCCCATCCCAGGGCGGGGCCGTCCTCTCCACCCTCACCATCAACAACGTCATGGAGTCTGACTTCCACTCCCCCTACAACTGCACCGCCTGGAACTCCTTCGGACCCGGCACGATGATCATCACCCTGGAGGAGACGGGTATGGAAAAGCAAATAATACGGCAGTGCAACATAGTCATCGTGTCATAGTTAGTCACACAGTTAATGAGTGTAATTGATATTATGGTGTTCGTCATCATAATAGAGCAGATCAAGTTGGATCAAGTAAAAATCTTCTAGCTGGGCTCTTGTTCATCATATCATTAACATCATCTCATCAGTTGTTGCTCCACTTTAAATGACAAATTAGTTGACGACAGCAAACTGTTGGCAAATGATGTTAGTCACAAGGACCGTCATGCTGTACCTAAGGGTTTTGTAAATGAAAGGAAGTTTTTCGCCATTAGTGGCGCTGTTGAGCAATGTTTTGATAAATGGGTCCATGTATTGTTTGTATGCCCTGGTCTATTTATGGGTGTATTATGAGAACTGGATACAGGACTCCAACATGATTCCCATTCATTCTGATAAAAGCTTTCCCTGCTCTGCTTTGCTGTCACGCACGTAAAAAAGCCTTTCATGGCTCTGAGAAAGATTGCCCTCATAAATCTACGTGGTTTAATAATTCATAATACAGCAACTGATAATTGTTCATTTGCCATCTAAGTTGTGCTTTCCACCGTTATACAGACGTTGCTTTTATAATAGCAGCCTGTGAGGAAAATGTGGGGATATATTTGTTGCTGTACTTCTGTTCATTGGGACTAATTTGTAACAAGGCTGACTCTCGGACACACATGCACACTTATGAGATGATGCATATCAACGTTTTGTGCACAGTAAAGGCCCTTAAAAGGTAGCATTCTATCTGTGAGAGAAGAGCAGAAGAAGACCAGTGAAAAGAAAGCATATACACAGTAGTCTTCTACTGAAATATGTCAGCACATGGATGTAAACAATGCAAGTTTCAAAATATTCTTAAAAATTGGCTTTACAAATGTTTTACGAGGAAGGAAATGTATTCATCACGTTTGCTGGGCTTTAAGGATACACGCGATGCATTTTTATTGAGAAACACAGACTGTGAGCAAAACAGTGTTTGTTTACAGTGAAAACTCCACACAGGGTCTTTAATGTCCCTGAGAAAGATGCTCTTCTCTCTCTTACAAACTGAAGTGCCCTTGAGCAAGATTATCACGCAGTGGCCTCAGCTGGAGGGAAGACGATAGACAGCGAGCGTTGTAAGTCCATTCTGGATGGTTACGCATTTTATTTTGAGAGCATGGTATGTCACATTACATTGAGAAAATGATTTCTTCATGCTCTGTCAGTCTTATCTGGCTCTTATTCTTTCAGCTGTCAGATTTCGCAAGCTTCAGAAAATCTACCAAAACATCTTCGAGAGAGACGGAGAGAGAGAGAGAGAGGGAGAGAGAGAGCTTAGATTTGTCCTCACATATACACTAACAGCGTTTTTATCCCTTGTCTGACTTGCATGCCTTATCAACATAACCAGCCCTAAGAGATCCAATATTAAGCTACTGTAGGACACAACAGGATTTATGCTTAAATGACACAATATCCGTGCAGGTTTCTGTAACAATGAGGCGGCAGCTGTCCCTCAACCCCGACCCTTTTCTGCTTGTGTTTGTTTCAGATATTGTTCCAGTGGGAATTATCGCCGGTGGTACGGTGGGCTCCTCCATTCTGCTGCTTATGTTTCTGCTGGCGCTCGCCTTCTTCCTCTACCGCCAACGCAAAGGCAGTGAGTGCAAACAGTGGTTCTCTAATGTTTGTGTGAGTGTGAGTGTGTGTGTGTGTGTGTGTGTGCGCGCGTAGGGGCACGCACGCACACATACTGTATGTGTCTATTAGTCTTTTCTTTCATCCACTCTCCGTATCTGTCACTCTGCCTCTCCACATTTGAAGAAAGGAACATATGCCAGCCGTATAGCATTTTATTCAAATGAGATTAATGAATATTCATTTAATATGGCAAACTGCCTTAAAACGCCTACTGTACGTTTGCCTTTTCATTCTACTGACATGGCATTGTATGATTATTTTTTGAATAAATCGCATTTATATGCCCCTCGTACGCAAGATAAAGTACATAAATAACAGAGCAGAAAACAAGAGCATTTAAAGGTGAATAGTATTTAAATTATGAATTCCTATATGTTATTTCTATAGCCTACGGCAATCCAATTAGCATTTATGAACACAAACCACACTTCCGCAAACCAGAGAGCTAAGAGCATGTGGTGTTGTTAAGTTGTTTAATTTTGAGCTGCTCCATAGCAAATAAAGAATTGGGAAAGACAATGAAGGTGACTGGCAGAGTCCCCAGAGGGATTTTCTGGGGATAAGAGTATATTTTCTGGTTCAGGGCTGATAACACCACTACAGAAAAGATATCATTTGGAAATAGAAACTCAAACAAACATCGTTGTGGCTCCAGATAAGCTGTCTCTCATTTGTTGTACGATGCAGCTCAAGACTTCACAGATTTAAATCTTCACTTTTAAAGTTTCTGATTTTGGAAGAGAGTTGCTCATGTTGACTGTTCTCTGCTACTGTAAGGATATGCCAATTAAAATGAGTAGTATTATCATTTCTACACAAGGCAATGTTTAACATAGAAATATGCCTGTTTTATTGGCCCAAAATCCAATTTTTTGCTGTGATATCGAAGACTGTCCTAACCAACCTAACTAAAACCCTTTTAATGAAATGACATAAAATATGTTTAATCTCTACGGGTGCATATTTAACTTGTTCTACTGTAGCCTTAATGTTACTGTGACAGCACTCAATTCAGACGTGTGCCACGTTGGAAGTGTTATGGAAATATTACTCGGTCCGACCTAATATGATTGCCGTCGTGACTTTTATGTTATGCACAGTTATGTACAGTAACAAGGTACAGGTCTGAAAGAAGCTTAAAATGCTGTAGATTCACCTTTTTGCTCCGAACATTGTGTCTACTTTCTGTTGCATCTAGTTTTTGGTCAGGACTGCAACAGCTAGCTGACCCTTTTCACCACCTTCTGCTCCACCAGAAACTACTTATTAAGTAGAGGTATTAAAATGTTGAGGAGTCTGCAGTTCAGTGACATTACAATATGCTGTATGATTTCTGAGTGATAAAGTCCTCAGATACCTTGTCCTGGCCTTTGAGACAAAATGCCCTAATGCAGCATTGTAGCCCCTATATGTAGATTTTATGTGATAATAGCATCCTTCGATTTCCAATTGCATAAGTTCTTGTTTGTAGGAAAATGAGACAATCAAGACAAGACAAATTTAGAAATCCTACACATACAGTAGGGGCTTTAATCTATGTAAAATTACATGGAAAGAAAATTGGCTTTAAGTCCAAGTTAACACTCATAAGAACTTCTGACAGAAAGATCTGCCCTTGCAGCCTCTAAGAAGATATTTATGCCAAAGGAATGTGCAGTTTTGTGACATTTCATTTCCTCATGGAGAATACTGAAGTCCTCAAAATTCAAATCGTTTCAGCCTTTTGAGGCTGCCAGGCTGCCAAATTGCTTAATGCACCATTATCAGTGGAGAGAAAATAAAAGAAACAAGGCAAATAATGGACCAGACAAGTCAGACAAAGACAGCATTAAACAGGATAAAGCATTGTTGTTGTTGTTGTTGTTGTTGCTTTTTTTAGACCAGACTGTTAAATAAATCAACTATTTATCTTGACATTGACCCAGAATATGACCAGAGGTTGTGTTTTTCTTCCAGGTCGCCGGGGTGTCACCCTCGGTAAACCTGACATCAAGGTAGAGACGGTCAACAAAGAAACCCACAGCCTGGAGGAGGAAGCGGCCGACGTCTCCACAGCAACCAGAATGGTCAAGGCCATGTACTCCGTGAGTAGACACCCATCTGAGTCACCGGGGGCCGTGGAGAGGAGGCGTATGGGTCAATGGCCTTAAATGTACAGATACACCGACACAAAGGGCCACATGGCAGGAGAGGCAAACACACACACACACACACACATATTCACACTTGAAAGTACACGCACACTCAGTAAAACAGACATGCACAAGGCCTGCCTGCAGACACACACACAAAAAACACATTCTAACACATCTTAAATATACATCCAAACACACACACACTCAGCCCAAAATCAAGAAAGCACCTACTATATTGTACATATGTACAGATGAAGAAAAACAAAAATGCTCTAGAAAGCGCACACAGCATAAAGTATGGCACATACACAAGCAATCTTGTGTATGTAGTACACAAAAACACACACAATGCAAATTAACTTGATAATACGCACACATTAATTCTCTCTAAGTTGCACACACATTTACACACACAAAAGCCCTTGCACACACACACTCCTTAACATTGCGTTCCTTTTAGAAAAGCATTCAACCCTGGAAGTCCTGGAGAATCTAATCGACGAGGCTCCTCCGGAGCGGTTTTAAAGCTCAGTCCAAAACCTTTTTTCCAACAACTAACCGTTTCTCGTCTTCCACTCTCTTGGGATGAAAAACCTGAAACTCTGTTTTCCTCTCCCCTCCCTCTCTTCCTTCTCCTTTCCTTTCTCACCCTCCCTCTTTCCGTGTGTGTGTTTCGTTGTTTGATGGTTTAGTTTCTGCCCTCTGTTTCCCTCTCTCCCTCCACTCAGCCGTTCAAAGACGACATGGACCTGAAGCAGGACATCAGGAGCGAGAGCGACACCAGGGAGGAGTACGAGCTCAAGGTGAGATGGCTGCTCGCTCGCAGAGACATTTTAGCATTTTGACGTTTGATTTTTATTGCAGCATCTTGAGCATTATATCCTGCATGGTGCACAGACGTATCATGTCATGAACTTTGTGGTCATATCCATCATTAAGTGCCACTTACCAGTTCCTACTTTTTCCTCAGATTCAGCATTTGCACTGGAGTTTTCAGAACAATACCACTTTTATTCATAACCCGCCACTGAAGTTCCCAAAAAGCAGATGTTGGTGATTCATTATGCATCATTTGCAGGATTCTGCTATATCAGAGCATGATCAATCCCTTGTTTTGTTTTTTAGAGCTAAACTCTCCTTATGACCTCAAAACTTTGTGTTTTGGGGTTTTAGTTCTGACAAACTAACCAAACTAAAGGATGAAACAAACTGCTTCATATCCTAATACAACTTTTATTCCAGAGTTAGCTGTTGCCCAGGTGAGCTTCCTGTCACTTTGCATTGGAAACCATGTTTATCCTGGTGAAATGAAGTTGCATCATTATGTCTCATGTTCATACACATACTGTGCGCTGCATCACTCACACATCATTACATTTATGGACATAGCATGAACAACAGCACGCCACAAACTGCACCAACATCACCGACCATATCAGCCTGCTATGTGACTGACAATGCACAGTACATACGATATGAGAAGTATGTAGTATGATACAAGAGGAGACATGTATTAAGAGTCACTTTATTACAGCAAGTTAAATTGGCTGAGTCAGTATTTTTTTCAAATTTAAAACATACTATCATCAGAGAGCTTATCATGATTTTACTTTTTTTAACTTCAGTTGTCTTTTTATTTATTTATGTATTGTTTTATTTTCATTTTTAGGTATTTTAGGTGTTTTTATTTGTATTTATTTTTTTAATTTTAATTTAATCTTTATTTAATCAGGCAGTCTCATTGAGATTAAGAACAAGTAACATTCACAGAACACAATCAGCAAAACAGAAACAACACAACTGCACAATAACAAGGAATTAGAAAAGACAGTCGTAAGAATCATAAAAAACATCAGATAATAAAGCTTTAAAATCTCCAAGGACTGTAGTTTGAGGGCAGTTTGCAGTTCATTCCATTTAAAAGGTGCATCGTACCTGAAACCAGTTGTGCCAACATTAGTGCGTACATGAGGGATATCTAAGTTTAAGTAGTTACTAGATTTAAATGAGAGAAGAGATGTGACGTAGTTTGGAAGCTTCAGCAGTAGAGCTTTATAAATGAGCAACATGAGATGGCTATTTCTTCTTGACTGTAAGGAGGTCCATCCAACCGTGCGATACAAAGAATAATGATGAGTATGAAATTTGTCATTTGTGATAAAGCGTAATGCACTATGATACACAGGGTTTAACAGCTGAAGTGTTGATGGGGCAGCATGACAATACAGAATATCTGCATAGTCAAGGACAGACATGAAGGTTGACTGCACAATAGTTTTACAGTTGGAAGAAGACAGACATCCTTTAATTCTGTACATTTTTAATTTCTGAGTCAAATGTTCACTATGAATCTTGAATGACAGCCTGCTGTCAAGCCAAATTCCTCAGTATTTGTATGAATCACCAAGAGTAATATGGGTGCCATTTAAAGTTTTGATGGATTGATGGAGAGTCACTGGTGGAGGTGGAGAATACCATACACTTGGTCTTTTCTGCATTTAAAACAAGTCTGTGATTAAGGAGTGATAATTGGGAAACATCAAAGGCAGACAGAAGACGAGTCAGGGCCTGGGCTGGGGTGAAGCCTGGGGCTTATAAAATAGTATCATCATCAAAAAATTGACATTGAAGTATTGATTAGGAAGAATTCTGTTGTTTATGTATAATGTAAACAGCAATGGACCAAGGATAGACCCCTGTGGCAACCCATTTCTGATGGTAAGATGGCTTGACTGAGTACCTTCAACAACAACAGTCTGAGTTCTCTCAACAGTCTGAGTTATTGTTGGATTTGTTGTTAAAAACATATCAAAAAAACATAAATTTTTTTATGTTTTGTTGTGGATTTAAGAAAAATGCCACAGTTACAGCTACTTCTCCAGTAGAGCTCCCAGTCTTTTTTATGATTGACACCGTTATATAGTTATATACATCCAAATGTGAAAGAACTGCCATAGCATATGTCATGCCAACCTAACTGAAGCACATGCCAGATGTTTAGGTGTCTATACCAGTTAGCACAATGCTGTTGCTTCTTATATACAGTTCAAATAATAGGACTGAAAGACTAATATTCTCTCCTCTGATCACAGGATCCAACCAATGGCTACTACAACGTCCGAGCCACCACCCATGATGAGGCGCGCCCCCAGTCCCGTGCCATCCACTACCAGGGAGAGTTTCGCTCCCCGAACCCGAACAGCGGACCAGCCGGTGCCACTTCCAGCGGACCCTCAGGTGCCGCCAGTGGTGCTGTTCCCCCCAGTGCAGTGCCAGGCTCAAGGGCAGGTTGCTACGACCCCCGTCCGCCTTCCAGGATGTCCCATGCCACCTACGCCCAGTTCAACACCTTCTCCCGGGCGCCGCAGAGCCAGCAAGCACCTCCCAATCCAGCTCTTCAATCTCCTGGAGATTACCCCGGAGACTGCGGCCTGCTGGACAGCACAACCCAGCTGGCCTATGACAACTACGGATACCCCTCCCAGTATCCCAGCTACCGCATGGGCTTTGCTCCGCCCATAGAAGAAGGGCCAGCCTATGAGATGTACCCAACAGGACAAGGGACCGGGCCAGGGCCAGGGCCAGGGCCAGGGCCAGGGCCGGGGCAAGGGCCGGGACAACAAAGTCCTGAAACAGGGCTGGGGCAGTATGGAAGCTCCACTCGCTTCTCGTACTCATCTCCGCCCTCTGACTATTCCCAAAGACACACACAGCGGATGCAGACTCATGTTTGAGAAACACACATACACACCCTTTGACTTGCTTTTTGCAGCAGCAGTACTTATTACACATACAACAAAAACATACATAAATATAAAAAAAATACATAAACAAATCTGTTATTTGTTTCCATAGCATCCAGTGCATGGAATTTGGTTCATTTTCTGAACCCATAAAACACCCCAACAACGCACAGCAGTTAGCAGCAATACATACAACACATGCAAAGCGACATTCACACACATTTGCGCAGACCTTCTGTTGCGTGCAGTGTTCATGCTCCAATAAAAGCAACAGCGAGAGCCACAATCAAGAGAAAATAGACAAAAAGAGAAGAAGAGCACTTTGAAGACAGGAAGAAGAAGAGCACAGAGGAACCTTTTTCTTCCTGCAATCCTCGTCTTGCTCTTGGATCATCTCCCTGCATCACGTTTTCCTCCCATCCCATCTCTGTAAATAAGTGCAAATGGAGATTTGGGTCATTTTAAAGTTATTTCCTTGTACAAACCTATACAGTGTGCAGTACATGTGACCTACAGCAAACATCCCTGTAATCCACACTTTCTGCATTTTCTGACTCTCACATATTGCAAGAAACACACCCATACACACATCTTTAAAGACGTATTTGTTTCTAAGTATTGCAGCAACGGGGCAGCTTGGACTATAGATATATTTGGCACTTTTTGATCCCTTTTCCTCACTAAAACCTGCCCAGTGGCCATTGCTTACAAGATCTACCTTGATTTAAATGGGACAGAGCTTCTTAAAGTGGTACAGTTAGTGACCAGAGTGCCGACGCTTATGTGCCAACACACACAAACTATTAAGTTGTGTCTTCTTTTGTAAAGAGCGGACAATGAGATGCTCTGGACAAAGAGGTTTTGTATGTGCCACATCTGAGAGGAAAGGAGTGGTAGCAAGTGTCTCTATATGCTCGTTCTCCTCCTCATCTCTCATTTTTTATCATCGTGATACATTTCTGTACTTAACATTTCACTCAAGGTCAATGCTGTATACAGTATTTGTGAAACGAGGTGTTGCGGGAGCGCTTTTTCATTCAATGAATTTCTGCAATTTGTACAAAAAGATACCTCCCCTACCCTCAAGTGTCAAAAAGTATTCGTTTCTCTCACTTGCACAGTAGAGTAGATTTTTTTTCCATATTTATACCGAAATGTATGAAAAAAAAATGGCATTCAGAAACATTTTATAGTATTTTTCTAAGGAGTTGTGGACCAAAGGTTCAGCGTTTTGGGTGAAACTCACTTTTTAATGTGTATGTGGCGACGTGATCGTTATTGGAAACATTTTGAGTTTCTTTAAAAAGCGATGGATGGTGTTTTTAAAGTGGATGTTGTAGACTTAAATTAGAAAATTTGAAGAGCTTCTTTCCAAAATGATATCCAGCAAGGAGAAACCTGTTTGGTGGATATCTCTGTTTGGTGTGAAACTCTTTCTTTGACTTCCAGTCTTCTGACTGGACTGCCTTTTTCAAACGTCGACGACATTCAAAATGATGGATGGAGAATAAGCAGCTGCTCACTCTGAGCTGTGCTGTGAACTTTGTAAGCAATGAGAAGGTTCAAGTGTAGTCTAACATATCAAAATGAAGGTACAGATGGTTCAATCTAGCTCATATGGTACTTTGTACATTTATATGTAAGTATACTGGTTTGTTCACTGCAACAGAAAATTTGGTGGTATTTTGTGTCTGAAACTTTTCCATTATATTGTGCCAGCTTTGGAGGGTGTTATTGGCCTTTAAAATGTTGCTACTCTACTCTAACCTCTACTGATGCAGCTACTGTACAAGTCCCATGTTTTAATGAATCTCAACCGCCCCAATACCAGATATCTTTCCACCAAGAGAGAAAATCAAATTTGTCTGTTTAGTCTTCACACAAGGTAGGATCTTGTGACATCTGCAGCTGGAAAACTCCAGTTTTTGTAGCAGTTTAGTAGTTTTGCTTACTTACCCATACTCTTTTCTTGCCTGATATTAAAATCTTGATGAGTTATTATAAGTAAAAAGTTATAAAAAAGGAAGCCTTACTTATGACAAAAGTTTTTGCATTCCCAAAATTATTTTAGCTTGCCAACAACGCCAACTATGGATGCAACCATTGACCCAGCATCGGTTTTGAGACATTTTTTTCAACCGTTGTTGCTTCAAACTGGAAGCTTTGAATGGCTCACATCTTTAGGGAAAAAAACACAGGCGTCCAATTGGCTGCTCATCCGCAGCGAGCACAAGAAATTCAGTTTTTACCAACTTATGTAAGATATTTCTCCAGATGTTCACCTCTACAGGAAATAATTTGACTTTCAGTCACTTACTTACAGTATAATGTTGCTCACAGCGTGAACACTGAACACATGTGTCCAAAGCAGCTACTTATGTTTAAATAAGATCAGTGAAAAACAGTTGGCATTGTCTGCCATAAAGTTCCCACATTGTTGTAGAATTGGTTCACGTATGCACAGTGAGCATTGTTAGTGAGATTGGATTGGATTACACTCCTCATCGTGCCATCGCACAGCTTCACCTTTTACAGTGATGATCATGATCACTGAATAGACTCCACAGCAGCAGCATCAATCTTTACTACATACTGAGCTTGAAATGATAAGGTTCCATCTCTAATGCAACTTTTTCTGTTTTCATTTTGTACGGGACATTAAATATCACATTACTTTTTTAAACTTGTTTTGGCAACCACCAGGAACTGCTCTGATATTTTATTTTTACCTTTTCTTGGGGCATATATGCTTTATTGTATAGTCAAAGTAAAGAGGGACTTTAACAAAGAGTCACTCACTACTATCTCTACCGTACATTTTTGAGCAGTTAAAAATGATAGCAGATGAGACGGTGCTTTACAAAAGACCGGAGGCAGCAAAGAGAAGCCAGAAATCTCAGCAACTCTAGAGGTAATCATTGAGTCTTTATACTTATCAGCCACCCCATCAACCCCTCACAGATACAGTATATTATGGTAATTCTGTGCTAAGGGGCAGTAAAAATTATATTTATTGCCCCTATTTTGAATAAACACTTTCAGAAAAGAAACCACAGCCACGCCATTTCTGATTAGAATATCAGATGGAACCTTGTAGCTCCAAGGTCACTATATATACCATTTCAGTAGTTATAGAGAGAAGAACGGCAGATGGAGCACCCTTTTAAATTTATATGGTTATCACAGCCTTGGTACTGCATACTATTACCTCTTTACAACCTTTTTACAGAGTTGTAGCTGTGCAGTAGTTTGCATCTGACTTGAAATGCCGGTATGACCTTGTGTAGAATGAGTAAATTTGACACCGAGGCGGTACTGAGGCCAACAAACACACGGCCAGGCCATCCAGGTACTTAGTCATTACCTCTTAACTATTTACAGTCTGTTGACAGCGGGGACGTATAAATATGTAAAAGACACCATAGATGCCAAAAAATGCAAAAAGGATGTTTAGATTTGGTTCAGGAATGAAAAAAATATGCGGTTTAAGAGGGAATCTGGAAGTGTTTACTGTACTCCACTGTTGTAATTTCAAGTCTTTTCCCCTCTTTTCCACACGTACCTATCACCGGGGTACTGATGCGCTTTACTCTCTACTCTCTCCCCTACCAGCTTCCAAATTTAGAGGTTGAACCTGTCTTTTCATGAAGAAAAACTCATCACAACATAGCAAACCTTTCTCTCATAGCTTTTATCCAAATTTTCTTCAAGATGATAACATATGGAGTAGGTATAGCAATCTAGCTTGCATTAATGTGTGTCCATTAGGGGGGTTGGGAGTCTTTTTTTTAGAGAATATATAGTTTCATGAGCTCATGACATTATCCTCAGTGTTCATTTATTTCTCGTTTCTTTCTATGAAAATCAGTACTTTAAATCTTATTTTCTTGGTATTACTTTGTGGTGTTACACCACCAGTGGAAGAAATGACTGTGGTCAAAAGTGTGTGTTTTAACTTTTATATACAGTATTTTATTTTGTATGCATCGGATGGGGGGGGCTCTGATCAATCAACCCAGCGGAAAAAAAAAAAGAGAGGGGTTGTGTGTGTCTGTGGCCAAAATGACTGCTCAGCCAGGCCACAAATAGCCAAAACTCTGTCTCAACTAGGCCAACCCAGGCTAGAACCAGGCCAGACCCGCAGCTAACTGCTCTGTTCCATGCTGTGCTGCGCTGTGCCGTCCCTGGCCAAGACTGACTCAAGTGGCTCGGTGTCCATTTTTACCTTTTGGAGTCTTCAGTGAGTGCCAAAAGACTGTGCAAAAAAATGAACTGAGCAGACAAACAAATGCAGCAGCCATTTGTGTTTATTGTGTTTATGTGTATGTATGTGTGCGTGCTACCCGTTTGTGTCTCCATACAAGCACATGTACTGTTCATCCATCTGTGAACATGCATGTGTTGGCAGCCTGTGCCACCAGTGTGTTTTCATACCATTAGAAATGTGTTGGGACCACTGGACTGTAGGGTTTGACTGATTGAACTTTTAGCAAAATGCAGTGACCACAAATTAACCAGGACTAACGTCTGAAGGATTATGACTTTACACTGCCTTAAAGAGCTGCTAACAGAACTTGACGCTTTAAAGGCATTTCCACCCTGTCAACAAGATTCAGCTGGAAACACTGTATATTTGTTTTTGGAATAAAAATAGCAAATTCTGAAGGTGTGAAATACTGTCAGCAAAAAAAACCTGTATCAGTCAAACCCTAGTATAAAGCAGGACAGCTGGTAAGACAGACTGAAGGAGACATTGCGTGGCCTTAGGACACGAGGAAGGAGCCGAGCTAGTCCGCTTGTCCCTCATCCAGCTGCTGTCTGCTCTCTGAAACAGCTGCACGAGTGAACAGGATTAATTGATGTTCAGCTTGGTATCGTTAAGCATTTGAAGACAATGATCAGTACGGTGAGAGGGATTCCATATTGCACTTGAGAATGTTTGAAGTGGAGGTGTGCATGCGGGTGAGAGAGCTACAGTGTGGGTGTTCAAATAAGCATATATTCTCCGTACTCCAATTCTTTATTTTTATCCCTATATATTGTTCACACCTGTATTATGTTCATGTTGGGTTTGAGTACTTGTTTTTCCCTTTTATTCAAGAAAAAACTGTACAAAACATACAAGATATTATTAAAATGTTCCTTTATTTTCATGTTTCTCTGTTTGGTTTCTGTTTGATTTTTTTTTGTTTGTTTTCAAATTGTATGTAATTATTTTTCCACAGTATTACAGAAAATAAAAGAAGACACGGCTTTCATAAGAGCAGCAGCAAAGCGTCCTTTATTTTGCACATATTTATCATGCTGAAACCCAGTTCACGGTTTCATTTCTTAAATTATATTTGGTATTTTTATAAGTGAGGCTCCAGGATGTGGCTTAAAAATGGTTTCAACTCTTAACTTTGAAAGAAGTTTGTGCATCACTGCTGTTTATTTAGGTCAAACTATGAATGGCTGCACCCCAAACAGTTGTTATGACAGTTTCTCACGTCGAGCAGCTAAAGTTGAGAGTAAGTGTGCGTCTATGTATAGCACACAGGGACGAGGGCATATGGAGTGTTTACCTGAACGTAAGTGTGACGGTGGAGCCAAGACGAACGTCTGCAGCGTCTCAGTCTCTCCTCTCATTTAAAACGTTTCTGGTCTGTCCTCCTCTTCACCCCTCTACTCTTTTTGGCTTCTCCTCTTTCTCTCCTCCCTTCTGCACTCATGCCTAATCTCTTTACCATTCCTCTGATGTTTTGCTTTGCTCCTGTCTTTGTCCGCTTTTTCTTTTCTCTCCTCTTCCTCATCTTTTCTCTCCTTTTCACATCTAATATTCTCCGAATGTCCTCTGAACATCTCATCTCTCCTTTCCCGTGGTTCACTTAGTCCTCCTCTCCTGCTCTTTCTTCAGATCATTAATCAGTCCTTCTCTCATTTCTCTAAAATCCTCTCCTCTCTTACTTATTTTTCTCAGTCACCCTTTCACCTCTCCACCTCTTCTCTCACCTCTCCAACCTTTTCCTTCCCTTTCTTCCTCTCTAAACTCCTTCCCCTGTCTGCCCTACCCTCCTCTCCTTTCCTCTTCTCTCTTCTCATTTCTTTCCTTCAGTCATGCACTCACCTCTCCTTCTCCTTCTCTTCTGCTCTCCTCATCTCTGCTTTTGCTTTGTTTTCTCAGTCCTTCTCTCATCTCCAACCTTCTCCCTTCCCCTCTTCTCCTCCTGTTTTCCTCTCCTGTGCCATCCTTTCACAAAATCTCCTCCCCTCCTTTCATGTCTTCTTCAGTCTTTTCTTTTCCTCATCTTGTCAGTTCTCCTCTCCTTTCTCTCCTCTCTTTTCACCTCTTTTCCCTCCCTCACCCCATCCTTACGTCTTTTTTCTCTCCACTTCTTTTGCTTCTTCTTCTCATTCCTTTTTACGTACATCTTTCTAGCCTTCTCCAACTCTCCTCTCTCATCTTTTTCTTTCACTTCTTCTTCTCAGTCCTCCTTTCTCTCCTCACCTTGCCTCCTCTTCTCAGTTCTTCTCTCACATCTCACACCTCCCCCCTCTCCCTCTTCTGCTCCTCTCTTTCTCTTCTCTGTCCTCCTTTCTTCTTTTCTCGGTTGTCCTTTCACCATTTCTCCTCTTCTCTCCTCTCCTCTCCTCTCCTCTCCTTTCACCTTTTCTAACTGTCTTGTCTCTCCTCTTCTCTTGCCTCATCTTATCTGTCCTCCTCTCTCACTTCTTCTCTTCAGTCCTCCTTTCATCCCCCATTGCTCTGCTCTTCTTCTCTAGCTATATGTCCTCAGTCCTTCTTTCACCTCCCATACCCTCTCTTTTTCCGTCCTCCTCTCCTTACTCCTTCTCTGTTCACTTCTTCACTTCATGTTGTCAATCCTCCTCTCGCCTCTCCAAACTTCTGCTGCTCTCCGCTCCCTCTTCTTCTCCCATCTCCTCTTCTCAGTCCTCCTTTCACATCTTCGAACTGTCCTGTCTCTATAGTCTTCTCTCACCTCATCATTTCAGTCCTCCTCTCCTCTCCTCTCACTTCCTCTCTTCTGTCCTTTTCTCACCTCCCCTGTCCTCTCTTCTCTTGTCCTCTCTCACGTTACTCCTCCTTTTACCTCTTCTGCTATCATTTCTCTCCTCTTCCCTCACCTCATGTTGTCAGCCCTTCTCACATCAGTGCAACTTGTTCCTTCTCTCCTCTGCTTTCATCTTTTCTGTTTCATCCTTTCTCCTTTCCTCAGTCACCTCTCCTCAGATTTTGCAGTACAATAGCTCTCGACAGTTCCACTCTTACCTCTCCAACTTTCTCTTCCTCTCCCCTTTTCTCTCATTTCCTCCTTTTTCATTCTTCTCCTTTTCCTCTCATTCCCTCGCCTCTCCTCTCTCAATTCTTCTCCTCCAACACTCTTTCACCTCCTGCATCTTTTGAATTCTCCCTTTTTCTTCCTCTCAGTCCTTTCCTCCTCTCTGATACTTTTCCCCCCATCCATCTCCATCTCATTACTTCTCATTACCGCTCCTCCTTTCACCATTTCTCTCCTCAGTCCTCGTCTCCTCTCCTCTGAATGACAGGAAAAATGAGGGTGGAGAAAAAGCGGAAGCAAGAAAGAAATAACAGATACAGCAGGAAAAAGAAAGGCAAGGACAGAAGACAGACAGGAAGCATTAGAGCCTCCCTTCCTCATCTTTACTTAGTGTGTAATAGTGATTATCGTCTCCTCTCTCCTCCTGCTCTCATTGAGGAATAATGTCTGGAATAACCTTCAGCACTGCACTCCCGACTCCAGTGGATCCCCCCCCCCTCCTCCTTCACCACCACCACTTCTATTTTATCCCCTTGTTCACATTTGAAGCGGTCGTTGTATGGATTATGGCCCCTCTCATGCTTGGCACCGCACTCAGCGCCTGAGATATATTATCATATTAGTGGAGAATGATGTAATGCATTTCAAGACATTTGTCCTTCGCACACCCTCTGTCCCTCCGCAGATGATGTCACTGGCTTTGTCTCGGAGGCAGAGAAGTTGTCAAGTGGGTTGTGGGGTTTTTTTTTTTGTTTGATGCTGTCGCCATCTTGTGGTGGGAGATCGGTATTGAGTGATGAGTAGAAAAGAAGGGGAGTGAATTAGGATGTAGGCAATTATTTATTACTGAACCAGAGGATAATGTGACTCATAATAGATGTCCTTGGTGTTACTGTACTGACGTGGTCTGTTGGGTCAGGGACAGAAGAAAAGAGACAGACACTTTGGATATGACTTGATTACAAATCAGGGTTTGACCGATATGCATTTTTGGAGCTTGCTGCCAATGACAGGATTGTTGGATAAAGGTTGTTGATAGTGGATATTTCACGTCAATAATCAATATCTTTTAACTTAACCATTTTCACAAAAAACATATATTTAAATGAATCTTTAAAGCACATTATAAATGGTCATTGTTTAATCCATGGCAGCCCCCAAAAGCCCCTAAAACTGAATTTAGAACATGGAAAGAAAAACAAGCCTGATGACGAGGAAAAGAAAAGGAATGAATATGAGAAAAGGTCCAACAAACAGTCCAAGCTGTAAAGTCTTATAGAAAACCAGTATGTTATTGATCATTCATATAACTATTTAACCTAATTTAATCATGTAGTTTCCTTGAGATCAACATCTCTTTTTTGAGACAGACATGAGGACAAGAAACATTCACAGTCAGCCGGCCACATAAGCAGCATACTAGAATAAGACAGTAAAGCTTTAAAATCTCCAAGGGGAATGAAAGAATCTAGTTTGAGGGCAGTCTGCAGTTTACAATAAATATTTGATCAAACAGGCTAAACCACATCACAAGGGAAGACTTACTACAGCCAAACATATTGGTCTATCTCAATATATAATGTACACATATATTGATGGATAAATACGCATTAATTTAGGAATATGCAACATGTAAGCACAAAACTGAATTTGTGGTGGTCTTAAAATTAGATCTGAAGGCTTGTTTTCTGTCTAAGGGCATAAAATCCTTTAAACACAAACAATTAAATTAACGCAAAACATCTGACAGACAGTAAGCCTGAAGCTCTGGGGACCAATGAAGTTCAGGGGACCCTGGACAGATGCCTGCATTGCCCAGTTCGTAATCCAAATACTGCAGTACTGTGAATATGTCAAAAGTTTTCTGCCGTTTTCTGCCGTTTACTCCGTTTTCTCACCTTGCTCTGAATTATTGACATGAGTGTATGAAGGTGCACAGTGCATGCACAGAGCAATGACATAAAACTTTTCATTTCACTCCAATGATCTTGTTAAACTTTTATGTACATTGTTACACAATCATCTACATAATGCAGAGGCCCATCACAAATGCATTTATTGTCTTGCACTGAAGCATCCATGTACATGTTTTTAAAAATCAACACTAAGCCGTTCCCTCCCTTACCTCCCCCTTACCACTTGACCCCAAAACTCCTCCCTAAATAACATAGAAGATGATTGTAAATATGCATGTGCAAAGCCAATGGGCTGATTTTGATTAAACATTGAGTAACAATGCTTTTTGGCACTGAAAATAACCTCATTTGGGTGCTACAGTTAAAGGTCAAGCTCAAACTTTGAAATACCTCAACTCCTACGCTCGTCCAATTAACACTGACCTTTCTACATACATCCAAAACACCTCATAAATCACTCTGATCGGCCTTTAATTGATGACCCAAATATGAAACTCTGTTGTGATCTCAGACACCAGATGTCTGATTTTGAGAGATGATATATTTCAACATATTCATCTACTTTAATAAAAATAAATCAAATTAATTCCCCTGATGCTAGTCAAGTAAACTGTAATTGTGCTACTGTCTATCACTGGAAAACGTTTGAAAGCTGAAATAAAACATCAAACTATGAAAATATTAAGCAAATCGTCTGTAACTGACATGAATAAATTAACTGGATAACAATGAGGATTCCATGCTTTATAGTTCTCTTTTTCTTGTGGAAGTTGACGTCCACATTTTATCAGCAATTTATAATGCAAATGTATTCAGAATATGATCCAAGTTGCATCCTTCCTCTATTTGAAGATGGATTATTTGAGTCATGGTCTAGAAATCCCTGGCTGATCAGTGAAAACTGTTGGCAGATTATTCCTCCTCAGAGTTAATTCTGCTAAAGCCTCTTCTTTCACGAGTTTATAGATGCAGAGATGCATCTGATGAGGCTTTAAACAGACCAGCGTGTCTGTGAACTGCTCTGGTTTAAGTCCAGGCTTTGGCAAGGCAGGAGTCTGGCCTTGAACACTGATCCTTTAAAATAAGCAGGCAGCGTTTGGGCCTTTAAAGCACTTCCTTAAACTTGTGCAGCATTTGTGAATAAGAAAAGACAGAAGATAGATTGACACGAGGGTGGGAAAGCACTGTAAATTGGCAAGATAAATGCAAACATTGGGTATTATGTTGGAAGACTTCGTGCTGGCATTCCTACCTGGAGTGAAGCAGAGAAAGATTTGTTCTTCAGCTCCGTGGGTTTGAGGTCTGTGGATTGCGGATTGGGAAAGATTATGAGTGACTTGTATGTCATCAAAATGCAGATGATGCATCAAAGCAAAATCTGTCATTGTTTGTTCGACAAACAATTCGGCTTCTTCTCACTCACTCCTCACTGTAAGTCAGAATAAAATGATTCATGCTGGGATTCTCAAAAGAAAACCTCTTCGCCGTTGTGATACGCAAAACACAAGAAACTGGAAAACCATATCATTATCATACTATTACCAGAACTGTGACAAAAACTACTTCTCACTGTGCTTTACATTCAATACAACGATTGTAAAAAAAAAACCAAAATGTCAGGTATGAAGTAAAACAGTGTTAAAGAGGAATAAATCATGCAAATATACTGTGGACAATTTGAATTAAAAAAAATTTAAACTGCATTTTAACAGATGATTTCTTGTCTAAATCGTATTTGGTCTACAGTCCTGAGAGCCAGTGTAGAGGAGCGGACACGAGGACAGACACGTGTGATGATGTTCAGGACGATGAGGGTTGCGCCCTGCAGGAACTTAAAAGACACTTCCTTAATCACTTCATCGCACCTAGAAACTGCAGTGTTGAGCTTTGTCAACTTCTTGTTTATCCATGAGTGCGTTCTGCAGAACACGCATGCTGCCCCGCTTCTCGAGCTTATACCTACATGCTGCACAGACCAGCTCCAGTTGATCAGCTGAATGATATGGCCTGCATAAAGAACAGAAGAATGATTATTGTTTTACTTGTGGTTGGTTTTCTGTTCTTTGTATTCTTGTAACATTTACAGTTACCAACTTGAGTAATCTGAAAATGCAAGTAGTGTTAGAGCCACAAGAAAGGAAGTAGTTATCACTGCATGTGCAGAGAGCCAGCAAAATGAGTTCAAGTGTTAAAATGAAGCAACACCTGTAGAAACTGCAGTATTTTGTAGTTTTTATGTAGTGTATTGACGCAATTGTAATGTTGTTCTTTCTTTTGTTTCTTCATCTTTTGTCCTTTTTTTTTCTTTTAAATAGCATTTGTCCCAGGGACCAAAGATGAAAATTATCCTTAAGTTAACTCTGGTGCAACGTACAAAACTAGTTCCTCTTAAGTAAATAAATAAAGCATAAATATAGTGTTAATATTTACTCAAATTATTCAAAATAAGCCCACATGATTTGTTGAAACAAATTTAATCATTTCAGTCTTTATCAACAGTTCTCAAGCAGTAAAACAGAGGTGAGAAAGGAACTTCGAGTAGAGAAGCTCGTGAACATGGTAATGTTCTTAAAGCTCATGAGGTTTTGACAGGAAAAACACAGCTGTGGTAAGGCATTAACACTGTGATGTGTTTCTTCGAGGAAAACAGAACACACACATTATAATAATCAGGCAGGGCAACCGGACAGATACTCTATAATGTCTGTCTTTGTGATTCTGGGACTGCTGGTCTGCATAGAGGCATCAGGTAAGAACTCAGTCTGATAAAATGTTATTAACAGATCCAGTAATGATACTCCTTTGTATGTATAACCATGCAAGAAATGAACCAAGTGATCACATATGTATGTAAGAAGAGGGACTGATTTCTAAGAATTTGAGAGGATGGGAACAGAGTAAAGTGATTTCATGACAATATAATATGTCCTTCTTTGTGCAGATAAAAAAAAGGTCACTTTGACACATGGACAGAAGGAGGAGTGCCGAAGTGTTGAAAAGAAAAAGATTTTGAGTCCCCTGTTGTAGTAGTAGTGGTGGTAGTTGTAGTAATTTGGAGAAGAACGATAGAGCACTGTTGTATTACATGTCTGTTCACTTTAAGCAAAGTTTTGAACATATCGCATAGTAGGCCCGCAGGAGCCTTGATGAACACATTTTGCACAATGATGATCACAAGTTTAACTTAACTTAATTTAACTTGTTGAAACCTGCATTAAACAGGGTTTCTGCAGGTTTCAACAAGTTAAATTTAAGACTTTTTAAGACCCTTTTAAGACCATTATGAATGCAATTTAAGACCTATTTCACGTCCATACAGGCAAAA
Organism: Oplegnathus fasciatus; assembly: GCA_003416845.1. Lineage (NCBI taxonomy): Eukaryota > Metazoa > Chordata > Actinopteri > Centrarchiformes > Oplegnathidae > Oplegnathus > Oplegnathus fasciatus. The sequence continues at coordinate 572,858 of NTHP01000254.1, forward strand.
AATAAATAAATAAATACGAAGGATATGAAGGAAAATCGGAGTCCCAGAATTACTTGCAAAGTAGAGATAACGTTAGCGCAGAGTGGGTCGTGGTGGGGCCGGACGGTGATGCTCCCGATGTGAATACAGAACATTATTGGGTGATAGCAGGCGTTTGCTGGTGGCTTTTTACAGCGGTTTTATATTTTTCTGACTTCCCATGCAACCCTAATGCCTTCATACCCAAAGTTCCTAATTTGAGTGTTTTCTTGCAACAAGGTGAAGCGGACTTCAAATTTGTTATTTTCAACAGGCTTCAACCAAGCACTAAATGTGCTGTTCTCGAGCCAGATCTCGTTGAACTTGCACTTACCCATATTAGATGAAAGTAACGTGAACAGAAACAATTTTAACTTATTACTTCAAGAAGTAGCTATTTTTTGGATGAGAGGAGATGTCACGTTAGCCCACACGTCACGTCACACCAGCTGCGTGTGCTCCAATAAATTCTGACCAGCTGCACAGTTTGCATTAATGGTTATTGGTTCCATGTTGGTTTCGTTTTGTAGTTTCAATACAAATTTAAAACAGCGTGATAAATACAAATTCTTCCCAAAAACACATTTAAAAGCGAGACTGAAGTGAATGCAACTTTATAAAAGTACCATTAACTTCATAATCCAGTCAATTTTTAAGACCTGTCAAAATCGTATTTAAGACATTTTAACGCCTAAAATTCAGATTATTGGATTTTAGACTTCTTAAGACTTTTTAAGGATACGCAGAAACCCTGATTAAATGATGATTCAATATGTCAGAAATAAAGTACAGAAATGGAGTAACATTCAGTATTAATATATACCAAATATTGTGTGTGATTTTTATTGTATTCTGTTTTTACAGGATCCAGAGCTGTGACTGCTGTGTTTGTGCAGAAGGGAAAGGATGTGCTTCTGAATGTCATGACAGCTGATGTTCTTGAAGAAGAAGCAGTTGTTTCATGGCTCTTCAATAAAACCGTCGTTTTAGTAAGATTTTTACCTGGTAGAAAACCAACAGTCTCTAAAGTTTACGCTGGAAAGGTTGAGTTTTCTGTGAAAAATTACTCTATGAAATTGAAGAATCTAAAAGAAGCAGACAGCGGAGTTTATACTGCACAAGTGGTAGGGGCTGAAAAAGAACAAATAACCAAATACAGCGTCACAGTTCAAGGTAGGTTTGTTAACATTTCAGACACTGATAGAGAGTTTGTGCTGCCATGTTTCTAAAACATTTTACACAAACTTTCCCCCCTCAGATCCAGTGTCTCCAGTTGAACTGACAGTGGANTCTGTCTCCAACAGCTCAGACTCCTGTAACCTCACTGTGACCTGCAGTGCACCGGACTCTCACAACAACAGCACCTTTACATGTGACCCCCAAAACTGCAGTCAGGAGGAAGGACAGCGATCAGAGGTCACAACCTATGGTGCTTCTCTCCGTGTCTACCTGATGAATGAATCAATCATTTGTAACCATAGCAACCAGGTCAGCTGGACCAAGGACATCAAAATGATTGAACATTTTTGCCCCCAACAGGCTGGTAAGACTGAAAGACAACACAACTTGCTAATAAAATGCACAGTAGAATGTACGCTTTGTCTCTATTACTGTATTATTAAGTACAGAACATATAGGCTGGCGCTTGAGCGTGATTGTTTGAATTAACATAAAACTACCATCATGCAGTTTTACAATGTACGATCCATATGGACAGTCAGCAAAACTCAACTGCACTTTTTAGTGCATGTATTTTGAAATGAGGAATAACTGATTTGTTAATTCCACTCCTCTTGTGCTGTAGTATCACAGTCTGGATCTGTTCTGTCAGTTCTGTAATGAAACAACCTGTTTTGTTGTGTTCCAGGTTCAGAGTGTGTCTCTGCTGGGGTCTCTGTGTGTCTGGTGAAGACTGTCGTGTTCTCTGTTGGTCTGATCATCATGGTGTCTACCGTCATCAGTGTTCACCTCATGGAGAAGCTCAAGAAGTAAAACTAAACAAAAATTGTTCTCTACCAACCAATCTTACATATATCTCACACTCTTTAGTTAAAGGTACCATGAGGAGGTTTTGACCACTAGTAGCTATGAGTGAGTCCCTGTTTTGTTTGTATTGTGCATGTGTGGGCCTTCAGGGGGACGTGGTACACATTCCACTTCATGCTGTTCCACTGATCAACAGTTGGTGGTGGTAGCACACCAAGAAATGTAGCAATACACCAACAAAGGCAAGGAGGTAGAAGACAGCAAGCCATTTACATGGATGTAAACAATGCAAGACAATATATGTAAACATTTGCTTTTGCAAGTGTTTTATGAGGAGGGAAAAGGATTCAACACTTTTAAGGCTTCAAAGATACTTACAATGCATTTTGGTGAGTAACACTTAATGTAAACATAAACAGTGTTCCTTTACAAGAAAACTCCACAGGGCACCTATAATGCAAATGCTATTATTATTCTTTAATTTTACTTTCTTTTACCCGATAATGACTGTGCTCCCTTTGTAAATAAAATGATTGTACAGAGATGACCATGTTAAAATGTTTTTGGAGGATGTTATCTTGAAAAAACAACAAAAAAAGAAACTTATGTTTTTGTATGATCAAGACAAAGAACATACAAGAAATAGCCTTGATCAATACACTATATGTAACACTGCATCTGACCCTATTTACAATATTCTATAAAAGACTGGATATATGTATGTTTTGTAAATTCAACATTCACTTGACCAAAACACTGATAATTCTCAATATTCTTTCAAGCATGTTTTAATCTTTCGGTGAACTAAGCAAAGTTTCTGGTACATTCACCATTATTGGACACTTATTAAAGTTATATACTCATCTTTTATTTTCAGTGATTTTATGAATTAATAGAAGC
>NTHP01000254.1:575774-588383 GCA_003416845.1 Oplegnathus fasciatus
AGTCGTTATTGGTAGAAGAAGGAGGCATCACTTTGTGCATCATCCTCAGGACAATATTTGTGGTCTTGCAATTGCGGCATCTTATTATTCCTCTGAAGCTTTTAGATCATCTGCAGTGAGGTTGTGGTGTGTGTTATAATGGTAACAGTTCTTCTGCGTTGCATTTTACTGTAATATAATGTAAACTTCTGGACAAGTGAAAACGTGATAAAGGCTCAACTTCAGGTGCCCAAGCTGAGGCTTCTTCTTTGACTCCGTATTCTTCCATTCTGTCCTCTTTCCATTGATGACATTACAGTACCTGTCTTAATCATTGAAAAATTGACATGTGTACCTCAAAAACTGTTGTTTACTTTCCAGATTAATTATGAATTGTGATGTTAAAAATATTAGGTTAGTAGTTGTTAGTACTATCAGTATTAGTACTGAGTAGAAACAGAATTAGTAGAACTAGTTTCGACCTGGAAAATAAATCATACACAACGCTGCATGCGTCGGCGTTGTGTTTGTCCACCAAGAAGCTCTGTCATAAATTGACATTCTACCCAGTTTTGAGCCATAATTTTATGATATACTTTTTTTTGTTTGTTTTTATTATCAGTATCGGTTTTAGCAAGGATTTTAACCAGGCCTGCTGTAACCTCATCCTGGTCTTGTCAACAAACATGGCTGTGTGTGTGGATTGCCATCCTACCTTTGCACATTTGAAGTTGGACGTTACCAGGCTGCAGGCTGAACTCAAGGAGAGGGACAAGTTAATCCTGGAACTATCATCCATTGCCACAGTCAACGCTGGCCATATCGATCTGCTACCCGGGCGCCAAAGTATCTGACCTAGCTTGTGTCATTCCTAGCCTGCTTACAGAACACCCCTCTGTTAAGAAGGTTGTTGTCCATGTTGGCACAAGTGACACTGGTCGGCAGCAATCCGAACTGATGAAAAGGGATTTTACTTTTTAACCTTTTAAAAGACAATGGAAAGAGCATTTTTATTTCCAGCCACATTCCAACGCCAGGTTGGGGGGCTGGGCATTTTAGCAGGCTCCTCAGTCTTCATGAGTGGCTTCAGGCTAAATGTAGACCTCAAAACTTTGGTTTTATTGACAATTTTAATCTATTGTTCAGAAGAGATGGTCTTCACCCAAATCAACTGGGCTCACGTATGTTATCAGCAAACATATAGAGCGCTGCAGGAATGAGTCCTAAAACCCAGAAATGAGTTAGCATTTTTGAACTTCCGGTTCCCTCGTCTCAAAGTCAGTGGGTTTTTTAAATTGGTTTTTGGTTAGATGCCTGAAATAAGGTGTGGAAGATATTTTCACGTTTCGTTCTTCAACATAAAGCACGTTAGTAAATACCCCACTCGTGAATTTTGAAGCTTTTAAAAAGTGGCTAAATGAGACTACAGAGGTTGTCGGGGAAATTAAACGGCATCACCCTGAACACAGTCACAAGTCCGCCTTTACAGCAAAGAGTACAGAAGCGCAGAGATGAAACTCTGGTGCTTTTTTGACAACTGCCACTAGATGGCACTGTGGTAGCACTGCCACCATTTGGATGGAAAACGCCAATGGGACAACAGCACAGAACCTATATAGTCAGACTCTTTACGGTTCAGAAAATTAGCGAATCTCACAACCAGATCAGAAGTGGGTAATGTTTTAGATTAAGATTTTTAATAAAAATCGTAATTTCTCCGGAGTTATGGTGTAATCTTTTGTACTAACGGTGTACCAGAAATTTACAGTATGTACCAATACATACAGTATATGTAGGTTCTGGGGAACAAGTGGTACCCAGTAGTTGTGCGACCGTGGTGTAGTTCGTTTATAGCCTAATGTTAGCTTTCTACTTCTGATAATCGCATTTACGCTTAAAAAATCATAAACATGGTGTCTGATTATCTTGCTGAACAAAACGTGTAAGTATCATAAACGTAAGTTTGCCACAGAGCTTATTTTCTAAAATTATCCAAAATCCCCTAGGCTTCTTGTCGATGGAACCAGGGTGATGCTAACTTCCAGGTTGGCCTACAAAAATACGTCATCACTGCAGCACTCTAAGCTTTAACCATCTCAATTCAAGCATGCTTCACTCCATATTCTGTAAGTTAGCTACTGCAATACACACTTCCACAGTACAGCATTTCTTCAGACTACATGTAGCAAGCTTCATTTAACCAAGGAATCTTAACTGCTTGTTAAGCAGACAGTATAGCGGTGCATTGAGCTAAGTTAGTACAGCAGTTCTGCTGGCTTACACACACACACATTCACACTTAAACTCATGACTGTTTACAATCACCGACACGTCTGTTTCTGCTCTGCATACTTGCTCCTCATTGGTCACCAGCTCTTGCTCTATGCAACCGTCTAAGGTATTATTTTGATGCATATTTTCCTGTAACAAAAAGCACAAAAAAGTAATGGTTCGCAAAAGATTTATAGACAGTGCAGCACAACTTAAATTCTCAGAGTTGGTAGGCCACTGTTATCTACCTGGTATAAAGGGCTCATTAAATGAGATGGTCTTTTAATAACAACCTAGCTAACATCCTGAATATTGTGGCCCCGTTAAAGGTGAAAAAGAGATCTCATAGTAAACCACCACCTTGGATCACAAGCTCTGTTCGTGAACTCCAGAGATCATGTCGAATAGCTAAAAGAAAATGGCGAAAATCTGGTCTAGTAATCCACTACAATATACACAAGGATAAAATAGCCTCTTTTAACTCTGCTATACGCTTTGCAAGAAGAGCCTACTTCTCCAGGGTGATAACAGAGGGTGGCAAGCAACTCCAGAACACTGTTTGCAACTGTAAATCGACTGTTGAATCCTGGCCCTTCTCAGTCAAGCATTCCCTGCAAAATGTGAGGGATTTGCATAATTCTTTAGCAATAGTGTGTCCTCTATTAGATCAGAAATTGTTACAAATCCTCACAACTATGATAGAGAAAGAAAAAAGAAAAAAGGGCTGTGATTCATAATGATGTCGGACCCTGAACTCTGCAAGCTTGCGTCAGACAGTAAATCTGACAGTAAGTCTTGACCCTGTCCGCAGTATACTTTTTAAAAACTGTTTTAATTGTGTTTTTAACTCTGTCAGAGATATCATTGACACATCGCTTGAAACTGGAATTTTTCGTGATGCTTTCAAAACTGCAGCTGAAAAACTACCCTACTGAAAAAGCCAAAGCTTGACGGTGAAATTTTAAGTAATTTTAGACCTGTATCAAGTCTTTTTTGTTGTTGTTTTTTAAGTGAGGTACTTAAAAAAGTTCTTTTTAACCAAATTAATAGTTTTCTGGATGAAAACAATGCTTTTGAAAAATTTCAATCAGGTTTCAGGGCAAACCACAGCACAGAGACAGCCCTTGTTAAAGTTGTCAGTGACCTCAGAATTAGCACTGATGCCAGTAAGGTCGCTGTTCTGATTCTTTTGGATCTAAGTGCTGCGTTTGACACAGTAGACCATGATATTCTCATGGATCACCTTGAGAACAGCGTTGGGCTCTCTGGAACTGTTTTAAACTGGTTCCAATCTTACCTCTCAGGAAGAAAATTCTTTGTTACTATTGGAGATCACGCTTCAGGAAAATGTGATTTGCCTTTCGGTGTTGCTCAGGGAAGCTGTCTTGGTCCTCTCCTTTTTTTCTCTTTACATGCTCCCTTTAGGTAATATCATTAGGGAATGTAAACTTAATTTTCATAGTTATGCGGATGACACGCAGCTGTACATCCCGGCGGTAGTTAAAAATTGGATGAACAATAACTTTACACACAGAGTAATTTTTCACAGAAATCTCAATCCTTCCGGTGTAATTTTTAGAGACTGATGGTTTGCTATTAGGTAAAAATCGTACTAAAACTTTTGTTTCATTGAATTTGCAGTGCGTTGAGCTCTCAGGACCACCGTCAATTTATCTTCTCAGAAATGTCTCTTATCACTAGTCTAGACAGCCCACTGTGAACAGTTTTTATTGTAAAATAACTAGTCCCATTGTTCAATTCTTTGAGCAACACAAATAAAACTAGTATGTCTAGTGAATGGTGCGGATATAGTGCATAGGATGTGGCTAGTAGTCAGTTTCAACATGCAGTTGCAGCCTGTACTTTAAGCAGAATACTAATGTTAGCATGTTAGCATAGCAACATTTTGGAAATGTTAAAGCGATGCAAATACATTACAGTGACATTAGGCTTCAAGTACAGCTGAGTGTGACAAAGTACAACTAAGGCTGCATACAGTTTAGATGAATGAGTCTGAGAGTTCCTGCTGTTGGGCCTCAGGGATCAGCTTTCCAACCAGAGTAACTGCTAGTGAAGGACATGAAACAAAATATGGCCTTTAATAACTCATAATCAGCTTTATTAAATCACTTTTTAGAGAGAATTGTCTCATTTGATCTCTCCATCTGTATTTTAAACACTATTAACATTCTGGATATTTTAATTATTATTACCAACAGTGACCACAACAAAACCAAATATAAATAAGTAAATAAAAAGGGGGGTGTTCAGAATATAACAACAGAGATTCATTAATACAGAATCTGTTTAAGCTTTCTCAAGACAAGACCTAATAAAGTTCCAGGGTCCATCAAGTCCATCAGGCCTATCAACACCTAGTATACAAGTTACCGGGCAAGGTTTAATACCTATATTAAGAAGACATGACAAGTTTTCAGTAATATCCAACCAAAATTGCTTAACAAGAGGACAGTACCACAACAAGTGCATCGGCGTACCCTCTACTTCACAACCATGCTAACACAATTTGGATAATGTATAATCAATTTTCTTTAGCGTACAGGGTGTAATGTACGCCCTGTGTATTATCTTTATTTACAGAATCTTGTATCTGACACAATTTGATATTTTAGTACTATTTTTAAGTGCTGCATCCCATTGTATTGTGGGTATATCCATGTCACATTTCCCTTGTAATTTAGTTTGGAAGTTGATGTCAGAGGTTGCAGAACACAACAACCTATACATTGCCGAGACTGTACTTCTCCTGCCAGCAGCTCCTATTAATTTGCCTTCTAAGTCTCTCGTTTCCTATGTCTATGCCTTTAGAAAGTAATGACTTCATAACAGATTTTATTTGCAGATAAGATAAAAATTCTGAAATTTCAGCCCAAATTGTGTTTTTAACTCACTGATAGGGACCATATTTCCATTTCTGATCACTTGGCCCACATTCCATCACATTCCAGAGATTGATGTTAATTGAGGAAATGTTACAAATACATGCAATTTCCAACATATCTGTATCCATCATACTTGTCCTTGCTTCATCTGTCATGTCTAACCATCATTGTCACACATTTCCATCAGAATAGAATCATCATCAGTGACTTACAACATCACTTTCACATTCTCATCTCTCAGCACTCAGGTGTGGTCTGGTACAGTCATATTGCAAGTCTTCTTCACGTTCATGTCGTCTAGACTGAAAAATAAAAGGGCTCCTGACAATGTTAATCACTCAAAAATGAAAGTACAGAAGGTTCCTAGTTCACACAGAAAACTAAATTAAGTCTGCAGCAGGGGAGGCTGGTCCATAGAGGCAGAGGAGGTTGCTCCTCCTCTATTTTTGAGAGGCAAGAGGGAGATCAAAATATAAAAATAAACCATTGCCAAATCTCAGTATCATTTATAAAATATTTTTTCTCTCTACTTTGGAAAAAATCCATTATTGAAATTCTGATTAAAAAACATTTCCTAAGATAATGTCAACTCCTTCAACTGGTAGTTCCGGACGAACACCAACCTCCACGTCCCCCTGTACCAAATCACAGGACAAAACAGGGTTTGCAGACCCATCCCTCTTACTGGAACACAGCTCCCTGTGTCTGAACCTGGAGAAAAAGGCACGATTGCCTCCCTCACAAAGGTATGCAAAGCTCCTGAGTCCCTCAAAATCCTGACTGTAACTTTCTTGTCACTCCCAACTAGATTCAAGATAGCTGATTGGAATTTTTCTTAGTGAGCTCACTAAGACAAAAAAACCACTCACTCATAAAACACAAAAACCAAGTATAAAACAGATAATATACACAGTAATCATAAAAGCATAAAACAAATGGATAAAATAAAATCCAACACATAAAAACACCATAAAACACTAGCACCTGTAGGGGAATTAGCAGCGACATCAAATGACCCACTAGATAAGTTGCTACAAGTGCTTTAAAAACATCTGCCCTATTGCACGATTATTTAACCTGCCGAGTAGCGAGCAGTGCTATGTTTGAAGTGTTAAGGAGCCCCTGAAACTAGCGTTATAAAGCCATCAGACATGAATGGAGCATAACCCAGGTCAATCTCAGAGGTGTCTATTGGTTTAACCTGGATTTGAAATGGAGCCACCAGTTCTGCTGTATCACCAACTGTGGGATTATGAATAGATGCAGCCAAACCAGCCGACTTCACGTGGAATATTTTGCTTTTTTCTTTTAGCAAAGGCCAATCTTTTTTCCAATGACCCGTGATGGCAATAATTACACACATTTGGATCACTCTTTTCATTAGGCTGCTGTTCCAACTTTGGGGACAAAGAAAAAGGGATTGTCCCTATTCTAAAACATAATAAAGGCCTTAAAGTTGTTAATCACCAAAGGGATTACTAGTGAGATCAGATTTTGATACAGTTAATCAGGAGACTTGAATTGACAGGCTTGAGAGTTCATATACGCTGGTCTGACACATTTCTCCAAAGGTTCAGATGTATATGGGAAAAACAGAATATCACAGTTTCTCTAGTGATTTTAGTCCTAGTATATTTAACATGCTGTATGGAGTCCCACATGGGCCAATATTTGGACCTTTCATGTTTAATCTTGAAAAGCTTCCTCTCGGCCTATAATCAGAAAACACATCAGCTACCGTAGCTATCCAGATGACACAAAACTTTCCATTTCATTATCTCCTGATAACAAGAGCACTTAAGTCTCGCTGTTGTTCAACTGTTTGAACGAAACCAACCTCTGGATCAAAAAACTTCCTTCAGTTGAACAGAGAAAAAGTCACTGGCCTTGTTTCACTACAGTATGTGCTGGTAGAAAGACCAGGGGCAGTAAATGTGTGTGCAAAGAAAGCAGTAAGGGGACTGAAAAGGTAAGATGAATTAAAAATAATACACTGCATAGGTTGTACGTCTATCAGCCAAATCAGCTACTGATATCATGAACCTCATCACACTCTAACAGAACTTTATTCATAAAATGCCAGCTCACTAATGACATCCATAAATATGAGGCTTATTTACAATTCCTTGTCCATAAAAGTAACAAACCTAAACATAACATTTCTTATGGATTATGCTTGATATATTTCATGAAGCAGCAGGAGATGTGTTATATTATACAGCAGGACTGCATGAAAAAAATAAAGCAGTATCAACAAGTACTGACATAAACAAAATGCCCTGTGTGCCAACATGTTAGAAGACCACTCTGGCTGAGCCAAAATACAGTGTTACAGTGTTAGCGTCCAACATGTACATGCCATGGTTTAGTTGTGTAAATATATCGTATCAGGGTTTTCCAGCTCTGGGTGTTGGTCACGGGGAGATCTGCTGTTGGTCTTGGCAGATCTGTTAACCTGAGCATACACGGTTTCTGGCAAAGGGGTATTTTTGGTCTTAGTAGATTCTGCAGGTCCGGTGTGAAAGTTCACTAAGCAGTAGGTGGAGGTTGGAGAAAGATCTGAAGCATCTTCTGTAGGATTCTGATTCAGAGTTTGGGCTGAATTGATGTCCTAGAAATAAATCAAATGACCTTGTTAGGAAAATGAAATGTTTGTTATTATTACTTTGCTTTACACATCCGGCTGTTCAATGAGAACTCGACCAGCATGTTTGGATATATGGAACATAATGCATCTGGAAATTATTCAGTTTACAGCAAGACACTGGAACACAAGAAAGCAGCACAAAGAGTGACCTCTGCATGTGGCGGGTAGGAGCATGCAGCAGGTTTAGTAACAGGGTGCAGCATTTGGTGTAGCAAGGAGATGGAGCTAATTTAGATAGACTGTCTAGTCATGAGAGTACAGTGTTATAGACTTAGTTATAGGCTGGTCAATCTATTAAGGTGGTGGATTTCTGTTCCACTTGAACTAATACAAAACTTTTGATTTTGAAAGCATTTCTTTATATCTGAAAATCCGGACTTAATTGTTGACCCCTACCCACAATGTGAAATTCTGTTCCTCAGTTTGACAAGCGAAGTTTGAGGGAAAAAAAGCAAAAACTTGCCGCTTACCTGAGGAACGTCATATATTGTATTTCCGCTGTCCTTTTTTTTATCTGTAGGTTAATCATAAAAAAACATTGTTGATTCGCTCAAAAAAGCTTTGATTTCTTTTTAAAGTGTTTAATTTCCCTCTTCCCCTTGTCTTCAATATGAGGCTTAACAGGGATAACAATGGCTCCAGATGTTGTGTGTCTTAAAAGCTCCATCATAACACATTAACCCACCTTAAGTTACAGAGAAGTTTGTTACAACCCTGCCCTGCCAGTATATCATAAATCACACACACTGCCACAGCTGTGGATTCCCATTTAAATACAGTGCACTAAAAATCACTGTGTCAAAATTTACCAATTGCACCAATGGGTAGAGTGTTATTTATTATATTACTGTGGATTATTAGATCAAAACAACCCCTTGTTTGGGTGGTTTTCTACCCATGGGCACTGGAAAAAGTTAACCCATTATTGCGTTGGTGCTATACTGACCCATAGTGGGACAATTTTTAACCCAGTGATTTTTATTGTGTAGGGTTTATTATATTGTTAATTATTTAAAGTCCAACCGAAATTTAAAAAAGAAATTAAAAATTCCCCTTTTTTCTTTAAAATAATGTCAAAGTTATTTTTCATATCATGTTAACATTTCACTTTTTTCAAAGGAATATATCCCAAAAAGTCCCTTTTTGTGAGTACAAGCTTCGAGGGTGGCAGGCCAATATACATGTTTGACAAATGAGCTAGCAGGGTGGACGGGGGAGTGGGGGAATGCAATGTAAGCCAACTTGTTCTTTGTAGCTGTAGCTTGTAGCAGTGTTGGTTAGTCGAGGTTGAGAACAAGAACAGCTACAACATAATGTTATCACATTTAACATGTAAAATTACTGTTCCTTAGATTTGTTGGCAAGTTTTTTGAACTGCGACAACCAACAAGATGAAGTATCTGGCAAACTTAATCTTGGCTTTTCCAAAAACAAGATTAGCAGCGACATAGCCAGGGTATTAGAAATACTTACTTTTCATTTTTTTAATACATTTAACTGTTTTATCTCCCTAAATGCTGTTTTTAAAACCTTCACACTGTATATCATTCTAGGTGGGGAGAAATACTATATCCCTTTTAATTTAATTTAATATTTTATTTGTCTAAAGGCAGTCAAATTCAAACATCTAGTCTACAAAATATCCAAACCCACCATATGTAATTGTGTTGGTGTAAATAAGAAAACTACTCTTCAGGTTATTAGCTCAAAAGCTAGCAAGGCTATCGTGATTCAGGTTAGTAAGATTTATTCAGACAGCAAAATTCAAGAATGAAAGATTTTTGAAAGGAAGGGAAAGAAAAACTGCTCATCAAGCTGACACATCAATCAAATCCAAATATGGCGTCTATCTTGTTCTCGAGGATAGTGTCTTTTTCTGCTACTGACCAAAATTTAACTTGCATTTCTTCATTTGCACAACTGAAACTAATGAGAAACATGCCATTTATATTCTTGATAAAGTTATTTAATTAAGATACAGCTCGGCTCCTTTTATTACTCAATAACAATTAATCTATCAATTAACACACTGGGGACAGGAGTTGGCTTTTTACAGTTTGCAAAGGGGGCATGACGGAAAAAGTGTGAGAACCACAGGCTTACCAAATTGTACACTTTTGATAGATGCACAGTGAGGATGACTTGCGCTGAAAAATTTTATGGTACTTTTTTTTTCTTCAATGGAGGACTCAAGAAAATCTGTTTTACAAAGCAAATCTATATTGTTGTAGCAAAAAATATATTATATATATATTTCCATTTCAGCTGGACATTTTGTGGGTATGAAGGGTATGCTGAAAAAAAGTTATGAAGACTCTAATTATACTGTTATTGTGCTGAAAAGCATGCTGGGACTTACATTTTATGAAAAGGACAGTCAGGGCAGCCAGGCCAGCAATGCCAGCAGCAGTCCCAATCCCAATTGCAATGGCTCCACTAGAAACTGTAAAGAAACCAAAGAACTAGATCAGAAATGTTGACACACTTCAAGATAGCAATTCTATTTTACACATATTTCTAAAAGGACAGAACTGTTCTGAAAGCAGAAATAATCTCTCTGTCTGAGTTTAATCTCAAAGGGTTTTAGATCGATTAGCTGCAAATCTTTATCTGACCAGGAAGAGAATGTTAGTGTCTTGAGTCCACCGGTATTTGTTGACATTATCTATGGGTGATGACTATTTGCACATAACAATGACAATTACAAAACTTCCCAAATACAATGTAAACCCTGCTGTTTAGAGCAGAGGGACAGTGGGATTGGTTGGATATAGCAAGTACATTCATAAGAAAAGCAGCATGTAAACTGTTGGACATTCTTTGAAAAGCCAGCAGGTATTCTCTTTTGGGAAAAAGCTGAAAACCCTTCATGAGGCTGAATTAGACAAAGGATAATGTGGCTAATTGGAAAAAAAAATGCACCACCACCACATTATATTTCAACCTTTACCAAGGTCTATATAAATCTATAAAGTATCCTAGTAGTGTAATTGACATCTGACATTTCAGATTAATAAAAGCTGATAAAATGTTCAAAAATGAAATTTGAGCATGACAAAGAATTTGAGATATTTAAATCACAAATCAGTTTGTTTTTACATGGCTCCACCCACTGTGGTTTCACTGAACCAATCTGCCTGCAGAGAACTTTGTGAAATGTTTCAATGGTTATGAGTAACTTTAAGCTGTCAATCATTGTTTGTTTGTTATTATGACTCTTAATCTTACCTGGAGGTGACCCACAGAAATATTTCATCTCCTTCATGTCCTGTTTCGAGCTCACATTGTTGCTATGGTTACAGATGATGATGCCTTCCTCCAGGTATACAGTGATAGATGAGGGATAGGTTGTGGCCTCTGACCTCTCTTCTCCCTCCAGAGAGCAAGTTTGGTTGTCACATCTAAAAGTGCTGCTGATGTGAGTGTCCACTGTACTGCAGGTCACAGTGAGGTTACAGGTGTCTGAGCTGCTGGACTTCACTGTCAGCTCAACTGGGGACACTGGATCTGGAAGAAAATAAACAGGTGTGAAGGGTTTTGAAACAGGGAACTACTGTGTATCAACATTTGACATGTGAAGAAACTTACCTTGAACTGTGACCTTATATTCAGCTACAAGTTGGTCTTTGTCACCAGAAACCAGTGCAGTGTATCCTCCACTGTCATTCTTTTGTACATTCTTCAAGAGTAAAGAGTAATTTTGTATTGAAAATTCAGCTCTTCCTACATAACTCTTGAAAGTTGTTGTTTTATCACCATTATGTAATTTTACAATATTTTTACTGCCATTGAACTTCCATGTTAAATCAGCGCCTTCTCCTAGAGCAACATGTTCCTTGACATCCAGAAATAAGTTCTTTCCTGTCTGCACAAACACAGGAGTGCTGGTACCTGTAAAAAGAACAGATATCAAAATCATCTGTATGTTTAAAGCAGCTATAATCAACATTTCTATATTAACAATATATCACTTGACTACTTGTATGTGAAAGGTGTCGCTCGTAGTGACAAACCCACAGAAAATTATCACCACTTTTTTTAACTTAATATTTTTTTATTGTTATTTAGTCAATGCTGTTATTTCATATTTCTGTATACTGGTTAACATCAGTGACCGGACATGACAACCTATTGTTATGTAACCTACTAATCACACTAAGCTACGACTATCCCACTAATCATTATTTCTGGCAGGCCAACTTCTGAAGCTTCATAGGCTCTCCTCTGTCTCCCATCCTGTATATAGTGTATCTTTGTTATTTCTAACACACATTCTGTAGGCAACAACTACAACAACTACCGGGGAAATCCTCTATTCAGTGATGTCAAATCCAGAGGGAGGCTCCCCTAAATTTGAGATTTCACTCCAACAACTCAATTTAATATGTAGTACTGAATTTACTCTGCACACTTACACAGTTTGTAGGTAACATTTTGCATTTGTCTTTATAAACTAACAAATCCTCAGGCTTTTTCAGTAGAATGAGTACAATAATACGTTGAGGTGAACTCATTACTAATTAAAGATATTTCATTTGGAGAAGATGATGTGATGGACATCAAAAGTATTGATACAGCAATGTCTTCTGGAAAGTGTCCTACAGACAGATTGTTTTTGTCACCTGTTAATGAAATGTAGCTGGCTGTGATATATGCAAGATGGCTACAGAACCACAAATATGTTGAAACAAGTTAAACAGGAAAAGGAAGTGAATTTGCAGCAGTCAGGTTTCCACAAGTGGTCTGACAGTTTTTCTGTGGACATCGCAGCAGCTCTTTTCTCACACCAGACAAATGTAATCTGTATGC
>NTHP01000254.1:590396-636223 GCA_003416845.1 Oplegnathus fasciatus
CTTCTTCATGTCCTTAAATAACAGGGGCTTTGACAAAATGTTCGTTGTTAATTTGACAATGTTAGTGACTCGAAAAATCACATTAAAGTATAGATGGCTCCTACTTCCCACAGAAAGGAGAGCTCCTTCTGTGTTTGCAGTAACATTTGCAACCCACAATAACCAGATGGCCATTTACATCCATGTATGCACAGTAGCTGTTTGTGATTATCTAAAAACATTACCTAATTTGTGTCAGTCCGTTTGCTTAAAGCCACTGAGACAGAGAAACTGCAATTGCAATTAGCTTTGTAGGAAGGAAGCATCTGTTTTAAAGTTTATTCTAACTGCTTCAAATTCAATGATATTCAATGTTTAAGAGTTTTTAGTAGTACTTAAAAAACACATCTTCCTAAAGTAAGGCTCCAAATATAGGCAGCTAACCTTCCTAAGGTGCAAACGTACATCATGTACTTACATAAAGTGCTAACTTTCTGTTTTGAAACAGCAATAACACTCATACATAACAGAAAACAAGAAACGCCCACACCATCAAGAGAGACAGTATACAGAGCACCTTGAACACAGAATATTCAATCAATCAATCAGTCAAAGAAGTTTGTCTACATTCCAGTTGTAGCGCTACATTAGTGTAACAGAATCTCCAAAGTGCTTTACCTAACATATTACAATGCATTGCCATGTGCAATACACATAACTGGCATTGTGTTCATGTGTCTTTAACTTTAGTGCGTCTGTCATTTCACACAGGAAATGTATAAATATCACGTGAGTGTTGTGGGAGAGTTGGTGGTGTCTGAGAATTACTCATCTGTGTTTTTACTGTAATAGAAGCAAACTGAGCTGAAACTCAAAGCCAAGTGTCTATGGGTTTTTCCTGCCCCCCTTACCATACTAACTTTACTATCCCCCACGGTCATCAACCCATGACACTGGACACTCCTACTGACTCACACTCTTTTGTGTGTAAGTTTTTCCCTCTATGATTTGACATTTGGTATTCGGGGGAGAACCCAAACAAACCCACCAAGGTTTCTGTACTCTCCACTGCTTGTTTTGTATCTTTCTTTTTATGATTTTTCTTTCTGTGTGAATAAATAAACCAACCTGTTATTTTTTTAGTTCTGAAAGTGTCTACAGTATATAATCCACAATACATACAGTAGCTGTAGTTAGGCAGTGTGTTATGCCGTCATATGAATACAGTCAAACCAGTGTAAAAGACTTACCGGTATTAACCCAGCAAACGTATAACAATGACAAACTTGAAGTTGACCATACATACAGTAGTCTGCAGTCTTCCATATTTGCTTTCTGCATCATTTGGTGCTACTGGGACTTAGATATCTTTCTGATATAAGTTCAAAACAGTCTAAAAAGAGTCTCCCAAGCTGTTTTCATATGTTTCAATGTTTCGAATGATTTGCTGTTGACGCTGAACTTGGCAATCTTCTGCACATTGCTCTCTATGAAATGCTCCAATCTCAACCAGTCTGGCTGTTTACACGTTGCTGATGCGAACACTGAGAGGAGTGTCTCTGACCCGGCCGCGGTCCTCCCCTCTCTCCCTGTAGCTCTGCTCCAGACGAATCTTCTCGGGATCGGACACGTCAGGCACTGTCCCACCCCCATTGCTCTGGTACCCGTGCTGGGGGCTGGATGGCTTGAAGATAGGTGTGGTCTTGGTCTTGGCCACTTTGTCGAAGAAGGCGAAGTCCGCTACGTATTTGCCCGATGGGGAAAGGGAGACTACAGGGGGAAACTCATAGCCCCAGAGAATCTCATCTGGCAGGTAGGAGGTGCGAACCTGGCAGGTGGCGGAGGTCGGCTCAACTGTAGCACTCATGATCACCAGCAGCTCGAAGTCTGCCAACTCTGGATCTGTCCAGCCTCCACCTGGTGGAGGTACATGAGATGGGAGGAGATGACACATTACAGAGGGGTGTAAAAAGAAGGGGAAAAGGAAAAATGGGAGAGAGGATTTAATAAAAAATACAAACTTAAAGGTACAATGTGGAGTTTTTGACTAGTGGTAGCGCTATAGAGTAACATTGTTGTGGGCGGGTTCCCATTTTGATTGTATCTCGTGAATGCTCATGAGAATGCACATGCAGGTGATGCAAATTCCTGCCAATGGCTTCACCCTATTGCTCTGATCAACTGTTGGTGGGGGTAATGGTAAGAGAAATATAGTAATCCACCATTAAAAGAAGAGGAAGAAGAAGTCTGCTAGCTAACAAACATAGACGTATTCAACAAGTGAAGAAAACAAATGGCCAGGAATGGTAGGAAGTAAGTAAACAAGAAAATGAAAGTTGGTATTGAAGGCAAAGAAAAAATATTTAGAGACATGGGAAGGAATAGAGGACCATAGGTTGGAAGGTAAAATTGTGTATTTATTTAAATCACTATTTACCCACATTCATTTCAGAAATAAGGCATGATCACAGATGAAAAATCCTCTCATCTTGCAGCAAGTGAAGACTCAAGCAACATATAAAACTTTGTCAAGCAAATGATTTAACATGGTTCACACCATTTGAGCTCACCAACCACCAGGAAATGTAGGTGTCATGTGTATGCAGTTTACCATCTTGTTACATGACTTCTCGGTAATGAAGTCCTTCTACGGAAGATTTCATTACTGAAAATCTAAACTTTCTACGCCAAAGTGTTGCTGTAGCTTGCAGAAAGCAGGTTCATATTAATAGTCCATAGTGTCCTAAAAGTACTTTAACATTAGATTGCTGCATAGGAAGGCAGTAGAGTACTCTACAGTAAACAAAGAAGTGTCCTCTGAGCAAACAGTGGTGCAAGCAGTGAAAACAGATGCACATTGGCTATAACATACCTTTTACATATCTATGGAGACCCTACAGACCACCCACCAAATCTCCTGCCCTCACCATCAAACTTACCTTTGGCTGCCCAGGCTCGCAGGGGGCTGCTGTCATCGATGAGGTGGTAGAAGGTGAGGGGCAGGATGAGGAAGGGGCTGTCACTGGACGTGTCCACTTGGAAGGGCACATTTCTCTGGTCCAAACGAACCGTCTCCCCTTCCTTGGTCAGAGATGTCTGGAGCAGTTTTCCAGTCACCTGGGGAGGGACAACGTGCACAAGTTGTTTTAGATAAATTGGTTCACAGTTTGACTAATTGCTTATACACATGAAATCTACACATACTGTATTTGTACCTATTTAACTTCACTGTCAATTTGTTTAGACAAACTAGCAGAATTTGTAGAAATGGTGGAAATATCTGCTAATCTATACTCTCTATCTCTACGCACACCTACCTGACACCCAAGGAGGAGACTCTTGCGCATGTTGGCCACCCTGATCATCAGGCAGGGTCGGCCTTCGTGGGTCGACACCACAGCATGTTGGCTAAACTTCACCGTCTCACCTCGCTTCTTTGGCCGGGCAACCTGAGTAGAGAAAGCTCAATCAGTTCTGGTTTCAGTCTGATAATCTTAGATAAGAGTCTTTCACTCAACATAGGAACAGATGAATGCACACTGCAAGGAGTTGTCAGTTGTGCTTGAGTTATTTAAGGTAGGAGAGCACACTTCTGCTTTTACTTCAAAATGCTTAAGAAAACATAAATTCTCTTTTATTTTTTTCAACAATTTGTATTGATGATGATTTGTATGGCTATGAAAACTGCAAGAATCTATGTATAAAGAAGTTCTCTGTTTTCACTGTATCTCACTTTGCAGCTGGATGTTTTATGCATTGTCTACCTTGGCCAAGAAGGTACCAGTGATGAAGATCTCCATCAGCATGGTGATGACAAGCTGGACGATGAGGAGGATGACGGCAGCTGGACATTCCTCAGTGATGCAGCGGAAACCATAACCAATGGTTGTCTGAGACTCCAGGGAGAAGAGGAACGCCCCCGTCAGGGTCTGCATCTGCATCACACAGGGTGTGTGGTTTGACGGGGGGTCAAACTCTGGAGGAACATGGTTGAAAAGGCAACAAAAGCTCATTGAAGTTTTTCTAATGTCTTTAGTTAAGATAACAGATAACAGTTTACTTCTGTACACTTTATTATGGGATGCTGGTCATTGTAATGTCTCAAAAACAAAACATTTCCAGTGCAGAATATCCAAGTGTCTGCCTCAAAAATATCCTTTTGATATGCAACATTATACAGGACTGCCTATAATTTTTACCATCACACTTGGTTGAGCAAACGTTGGTAACATGACTGACATTAGAGGAAGTGGGTGAGAACATGTCTCACTGAAGATAAGAAATAATTTCCTGACATCAATAATGTTTATTTTTATCAGGGTTAGCTCAAGAAGCTGGAAATAACGCTCAACTTCAGTGTATACATGGTTGTATATGTGCAGTGCTGTGAGGACAATTAGACTAAGCCCATGGCATCATCACATTGTTAGTATTAACTTATTGATTCAGCACCTATTAAAATGAAGCTACAAAGTACTTCATACACATAATTGATAAAACTGTAAGACAAATTAGATTTTAAAAAGATAGATTAAAATGAAAAGACACATGAAAGACATGGTTGCTTTAAGACAGCAGTGCTCACTGTCTCCAGTCACCCCTGTAACACGTGATGCAGCTATGGCACTCTACATCATCACACCACCCTGCTGCAATAGTTGTCATATTCTCACTTGTGTTTTTTTAACTGTGTTCACGCTTTGTTTTCTGTTTTCTTAGGTGTGAAGGAAGCTCGAGAGGTTTCTTTCGTTTGTCATATTGCCCAAAATCTCATGGCAACAAGTCATACTGTGTAACAGGCAAACGATTTTGACACATAATGCCTGAGAACTTGGCTTTCAAACTTTTTGAAGCATTTATAACATTAAATATTCATGACTAAATAAGCAACAATCATAGTTGGAAAAAAACACTCAAAAACTCAGTTATTCTGCTTTATCAGGACTGTGTGGGTGTGGTTTGATCAGATTTGACTGACAGTGATCAAACTACCTGCCAACTGTCATCAGAGTCTGATTCAAATATTACTAAATCCTGATTGGTACACGGAAATATGTGACATCACCTTTTTTTTAATTGAGCCCCGCCCCTTCAAACCAGTGACAAGAGCTCAGGGAAAAAAGAAATACAGAAAACTGTCATGTGAAATAACCAAAAGTGTCTAACTTTGGCAGAAAATAGTGTGTTCGTGCAGAATCTCATCAGCCATACTAAGAAGCTAATTGAGAAAATAAGTTTTCAGGGCATATAAGGAAAAAACGAAATAAATTCTTTGCGTATAATTTATCTTCTCTGTATAATCCAAGCCACCAGGAACAGAACTGTGCTCTGAGGCAATTTTGGCATAGTGGCCACTGTTGGAATTGCAGGTAATGTGACGCACATTAGCCCAAAAAGACATTAAAAAAAGACTCTAGACTAAAGGAATGGCTGTAAAATAGTGAATACATTTTTCTGCATTATTAGAATTTGAGCCATTGGGTCCGATAAAAATTTAAAAGTCTTGCAGAGCATATTAATTATTTTTGTGCCATTCATGTGTACAGGCTATGGAAGCGCATTGCATTCACAAAAGAAAAAAAAAATTAGACACCTTGTCTCGTAATTATGAGTTACTATCTCATAATGACGAGAAAAGAAAGGTGCCACATACACATATATCACACATACAGTATATAATACATGTACAGTTACAACCTTGATTGATTGAAATTTTAACTGCTCCTGCAGGAAGAGAGCAATTTCCAGCAGGTCAGACTGCTCTCCTTTCCGCCTGAACAATCCCAATGACTTGAGAGGCCTGCGCAGTGTTGACATACTAATATTAATGCTATCCACATTAAGTAACATAATATTTCCCCGTGTCTCATACTGAGAAGGAAACAAAAGCAGATTAAATGCCATAGCGCCATCATTGTCAACTGTCTTATCCTGTAGCCCTCGGTTAGCGACGATTGAGAACTATAGGCTACCTTAACTTTTCTCATAACTACGAGATCCTGATCTTGTAATTACAAGATCTTTTTCTCATAATAACGAGATCGTGATCTCGTAATTATGAGATAAGGTGTCGAATTTTTTTTTCTTTTGTGAATGCAATGCACTTCTATAACAGGCAGCCAGCAGGAAGTCAGCTGGGGCAGCCAGCGGAAGACTCTAATGCTCATGCTCTAAGGGACGGTATCCAGTTCTCTTAATACATCCATGGATTAAACTTAATATGCAAGATAGAAGAGGCATTTTATCCAAGAATGGACCTGCCAGTCTGGCAGTTAGATGTTAACACTGGTCTCTAGCAACATGCATTTTTGGCATTTCTAGAATTTAGATACCATGCTAGCTTTTGAGGTCATGACTTCCCCCTTTATACCTAGAAAAACTTTTATTTTGTTTCCTGTAGTTGACTCATAATGAGCTTCACCTCAGTGCACAATAACTAAATTATGTCTCAGTGTAGTTTCAAAATTAGACCCAAACAAACGAACTTAACGCCCCGTTTTAGCTCGAGCACACCCCCTTTACAAATTCAAAAAGTGCATTTGAACCCTGACAGACAACACCACCTCAATCTTCCCATAGTGTACACACTACTGATAGTTAACTGTAGGTCTGTCAGGGATGAGATGGGTGTAAATATGACGTTGCCTCGTAGTTCAGAGGCGGAGTATCTTGGAGTATGTCATATATTTTTTGCTGTGGACAGAATCAAAACACATTTTGTCAGTCACCTCTATGCAGATAGTTTCTGTTTTATTGCTGAGGTTTTGAGATTTCTGCTTTGGCACCAACATGATGGGGTTAAAAAGAATTAAAAAGTATTAAAAAAATAAAAAATATGAAAACTGTTTGCAGCGAGGTCTGTGGATCATCTAGAGTGAGCCCAACATGTTTTTAAACTACCTGCTAACCTATGACCTGCTAACCCTTCGACTCTCACCAAGCAGGTCTCCGTGCACCAGGGCCACCAGGTACCACAGCACCCCGAACAGGAACCAGGTCCCCACAAATGTGGCCGTGAACAGGAAGAACTTGTAGCGCCACTGCATGTCCAGAAATGTTGTCCAGAGGTCACGCATGTACAGAGCACTCCGCCCGCTGACGTGCTCGATGCGCACATTGCTACGCCCATCCTTGGACAGGACACGCCTCCTCTTCCTCAGGGTCCCGCCCCCACCGGATATGCCACCACCCAGTAATGGTTTTAAAACGTCTGTCTGTGTCTGGGAGTGGCACACCTTCTGAGGAGAGGAGCTACGAGAGGAGGGAGGTGTGGCAGATGTCATCTAGTGAATAATAAAGAAAGGGGAGTTAATAATTTCTCTGATTAACTTGTCAATTGGCCAGTGCAGTTAATAAGGTCATTCAAGATTTAGTTTGGGGAGTTCTTTACTTGAGCTTACTGAAAAAAAGTTGGATAGACTAATAAACTTTTGGTGATTTCCAGTAGCAATCGGGGAAATCTAGAAACTGGTCATGATGACTGTTCCGGTAACCTCCCCTGCAGCCAGCTGCTCTCATTCTCAGGGGGAACTTATCTCAAGTGAGCCTGATAATACTTGAAACCAAACCTGTGATGGATTCTGTTCAAAATATGTAGAAAAATAAAATAAAAGTACTAGCAGACGAGTTAACATCAAACTGGCACTTTGAATTACAAAGCAGGAAACCACAGTTTTAATCAGCAAAAAATGTCAAAACAAACATGAAAGGCCATGCACACCCACACAAGTGTTTTGGATTATTTTGACTAATTTTTCAGTTGAAATTTGGAGGAAATTTAGTGGGACTGCACTTAAATGCAGAAGTGTGGACTTCAGTCTCAATCTAAATTGGACCTGAGTCACACTGCCACAAGATTGCTTCAGACTCAACTTTCAGAATAAAAAAAGACATGCTAAAAAAAAGTACATTTTGACAAACATTTCCTCAATACTGGGATTCAAATTCGGAGTAACCCTAGTGCATACAGTACTCCTGGGAGGAGGTCTAAGCATCCAGAATAAATAAAAACACCTGTGCGGGTGTACTGTGTGTGTGGTTCTCAATCTTTTGGCTCGTGTTATGATTTCAGAAGTGTTCTTGAACACTGCAGATTTTAGGGATTATACTCAATGTGGTCTTGTCAGTAGTTCGGGGCCAGAAAATCAAAGGTGGTGGTTCTAGTACAACCACCACAGCTGATTCTAACAGCATGAGAGAATTCTCAATGAAGGCAAACAACCCCAAAACATAGCTCCCTTCAAGCAATAAGGTCTCAGTATGCTTAAAACAAAGTACGTGGTACGAGGTGGCGTCTGACCATGTCTGAAGGCAAAAGTTCTTATAGCGGCTCCAAATGTCAGCACTCAGTGGCAGGGCCAAAAAGCCTGCAAGACACAATGAAAAACCATTTTTTTTCTTCATGGTGCAATCGGTTATACGTACGAAAAAGTGACAAAAGAAGTTGTGTGAAAAATGAAAAAGAGAAGTTCAAATCTTCCCTTCTTTCTCACCTCCGTACACCTGGGGCATTGCTACATGACGTGGGCGTACTTATATGGTTGCTTTTGGAAATTTACAACATCCTATTACAACATGGGAAAGGTTGAGGTTTTCAGATGATGTTCAATTTGTTTGAAGCATACTGAGGCCCTTAGTTTGCCCTCAGTGTAAAGACCATTAAAAGATACACTACAAGAAATGACATAAGAGACAATCTCGTCATGGGAAAGAAGTTGGTCTGAGAAATGTAGAGTTTTTCATTTGACTGAGGAAGAACACGCTTTCCCCATTTCCCCATTGGTTTCAACATCTAAAGGTGTTTCCTTCTTGTGCCACACATATGTGAAGCAATTGCTGCTTGTATAAACCACTGTTTCTTTAAAATATACAGCTAATGACAAGACTTGTTTTTGTCTTTTTCGAGTATAGTACAGAAATTGAGTAATTTTCTCAAGCAGGTTGGAGGCTAGAGAGATTAATGGAAAAACACAGTCAGAAAATAATGACCACCATGAAGATTAAGAGCACAACAATACATTTGTATGTCAGTGAAAACCTGTGCACCACCAGTTTGAGAACCGCTGAACAAAACATGCAAATCAAAACCACAAACAGCCACAGTGAAACACTGAAGTGTGAAAAGAAATAGTGTGTGTCAGACAAGATAATACTTTTGGCCCTTTCTATTTAAATCTGTCATTAAAGATGTAAAGAACAAGTGAAAAGGTTTTAGCCTCACTAGTGGCATGGCTCTAGGGCCACCATGTTGGTTCAATGAAATATCTTGACAACTATCAGATTAATTGCCATAATTTCATGGTAATTCATCTGATAGTTGTACTTTGGTGCTTCGTATTTAACCTTTTATCCATCTTACAAGTCTGTTATTTTACAAAGAGAAGTACAGTCTCACGCATCTGCTGGCGTGGCTGATTACAGGAAGGAATATAATAAGATAAGAAGGACAACAAACAACAGCTCCTGTTCAGTTCATATCTTTAAAAGCTTTAATGACAAATTTGGACAGACTGAGGAACTGGTATTACAGACAGTAATCATTGATATTTGTAGTGCATTTGTGATATCTGCAGGGCTGAACTCTTTACACAAGACAAACCCCATGTATTATTCTCTTAATGTAGAGAAAAGGAACTGCAAATATTCCCAACCTGCAACAGTTACATGTCACAGTAATGTCTGTGTTTTTACTGCCTTACACTGTGGGATGTTTGCAAAGATGAGTGCCCTTGTCAGAACATTGAGATGCAGTCCACCCCTTTCACACACAGACAGACAGTTACTGTATCTCCACACATTTGACACTTACGTCCAACAAATCATGTAGGCCAGTAGGGAGAGGATAGCCCACAAAAGAGGAAGATAAGGAGGAGGAAAGAGAAAAGAAGGAAAACTAGAATTAGGATGTACTGCATTAACCCAACAAACCTTCCACACAGAGTCTCATTTGTCAGCTGGAGGAGAGAGGAGAAACTGAATGAGTCAATTAAGGTAAAAAATCTTTGTCCGAAACTCGGACGTTTATCTAGATAAAGTTTTTTTTAAAGGCTTTACTGTTTATTCTAACCAGAGAGGCCTTTAGTGGACAAAGAATGAACTTCTGACTGGTAACTGGAGACAGCAGTAAGGGTTTGGTAGGAAAAGGTCCAAAGTTTGGCTTTCTGGATGCCCTGCCCAGGACTGTTTTTCAGCCTGGCTCAGGGGTCCTTGTGTAATCGTTCTCTCAGGTGTTTTTGCTGCTTTATACTCTGGATCCTCACAAGGTCTCTCTGGCTCTCTTTCTTATATGCATTAATGCAGAACAAAAAATTCCACCTGATGAACAAGTTGTTAACAGTGCACTATATGGCCAAAAGTATATGGACACCCTAACACCAAGAGGCTCAGCAACGTCAGCATAGTATTATAGATAAGATGTGTTACCACACTTCATTATTGACGTGATAGTTTCCATCACAACTTTCATTTCGCAGAATCGATGCGCTAATGTTTCAGCATAATATGTTGACCCGAGTTTTTCCCCTGATGTCACATTTCCGTTTTGCTAGATGGCTTTTGTTTTTTGTGCTCACGTGGAGTTTATGTTGGAGTCTGTGGTGTGTGCCAGTCGTTTGTTGACGTTAGTAAACTCCACTTACTACAGCTATGTATGATCCCAAAATAAACAGACTTTGCTGTGATTTAATTGCAATAAACGGATCAAAACAATGTCAAAATAACTACATCATGATGCCGATTTGTAAAAAGTTTGAATTTGTGGTTTGTCAGGTCTGTCCACAATACGACAAGTAAATAACTTTTAAAATGCTTCTTTTCTGAATGGAGTTCGGCAGAGCTATGCTATGCTAACACTGTAGCTGCTCCATCAACACTCAAAATAACGTAATCTAAATTAGGCATAAATACGGCAGCAATTTTATTGTTTATACACATAGATATCTACATTTTGTGTAATTTTAAAATTGTATTTGTATATATATGAAGTAGTTTCATAGAGCTAACATTAGCCAGTGTTGCACACTGTTGATGCTGTAGCAGAGCTGAAGAGAGGCAAGGCACTCGGGAGCACGCAAAATGTCACATCGGTTGGATTTTTTTAGGCAACCGAGAAAGTCGGGGAAAGTCTCATTTTTTTAGTTATGTTACAATCCATTCACACAGTTGTGTAGTATAGTCCACTGGTCCAGAGGCCATGAGATGGTCAATGGGTTGCAAAAGAAGAAAAAAGTTCAGCTACACAAATCTATATTAACCTTTTGGACTTTTCTCTAATCTTTGCTTTTTTTCGTGAAATATTGGCTAATTTCATCTTCTTTTGGCTTCAAACAGTTATTTAAATGAAAACATCTGAGTTGTTTGAGAAGGGGAAATCTTTATTTTGTGAAACGGTTAATAACTTATGAACATGTGAAATGCGACGAGGGGCCCCAATCTTGACAAGCCAATAAGTAAATGTACTTTAAATTAAAATATAGCTTTCCACCATTAAGGTCTGGCTTGCAGTCTGCGTTTCAGTTCATCCCAAAGGTGTTGGATGGGGTTGAGGTCAGGGCTCTGTGCAGACCAGTCAAGTTCTTCCACATCTAACGTGAAAAAAAAACCCTTTTCTTTATGGACCTCGCTTTGTGCACAGAGGCAAAAATATTATTCAGACTTCCCTTATTTGGACCAAAAGGACTTAGCCCAAACTATGAAAAACAGCCCTGGACCAAAAGTACACAAAAGTATGAAGATATGGGGTGTCCATTTACTTTTGGCCATATAGTGTAAATCAAAATAGCTTCTATACAATGCCGATTATGGATTACATAAGCAATCAGCTTTAATTACATCACACATTTGTGAGTATGCCAGGGTGAGCCCCTCAAAAGCTTCATAATTACAATGACACCATTGAACACACTCACGTGTACCAGAAGAAAAAAACACAAATTCCACCACAGGCATATATCAGATAACTAATAGAGCAAACGGGAGTAAATGAGAGGGAAAATAGGGAAATAATTTTGACCAACCTCTCCAGTAGGATGTATTCCATCTCCATGGCAACACGACAACTTTACTGTACTGCCCTGCCTCAGTGAGCCGAATCCAAAAACTGAATCAAAACTTTTTCTTTTGCCAAACAAAGGGGCGCTGAATGTTTTCCTGGTCTCCCTCTCTCTCCTTTTCTACTTTCCTCTTTCTCTCTCCTTCCTTCTCTCTCTCCTCTGTGTACACAGGAATGCTTTGTTTGGAGCTGAGATAAAGGAAACAAAAGACACCATTGACAAAAACGACTCTGTGTCCATCCATGTGTGTGTGTGTGTGTGTGTGTGTGTGTGTGTGTGTGATTATGTGAGAGTGGGATTGCAATTACATGCGTATTTCTGTGTATGTGTGTTACTGTAGGCGTACATGCGTGATTTTGTACGTGTGTTTGTGTGCAATTATTTGAAAGAGTGTACAATTATATGTGTATTTGTGTGTGTGTGTGTTTGTGTGTGCGTGCATGCATGTGTGTGTGAGATGAGTGAAAGGAAAAACGAGAGAACGGAAGAGAGGAAGGGAGAGAGAAAGAGATCTGTGACAAAAGGCCCTCGTTAGTATTCTGGAGTGAGGAGTAATCCCCCTCCATCTCTCCCTCTCTGTCTCCCCCCCACACACACACTTTTTCTTTCTCTCCCCCCTCAGTTTGTTTCGCTCTTACCTTCCTTTCTTTCTCCTTCTTTCCTTCTTTTACTTACAAATAATTTCAGTTTATCAGCATTAACAGAATTGCATAAGTTACCTAAATGAGACGGCGTTTATTGGAAGAGAATGAAAAAGAAACTTCACAATTTCTGTCACTTAATGTGTAAATAATAATGTATAAAAATAACTCCTCTGTAGCATCCATCTCCTTGTTTCTTTCTCCTGCTGCCTTACTGATTTTTTAACGTGCTGTTAGTCAGGTGGCAGACAGAATTTCAACAATATAACACTCTACTCTGGTAGTGATGGTGATGTAGCGAAGGTAAACTTGCATAAATATATACTAGCATGCAGAAATTTGTTGAATTTCCAACGGTTGTTCAAAAAAGGAAAATAATATAAGTTAAGAGAGTATAGAATTCCTAAGGAAGCACAAATTACTTCTTGATTGATCTATTGATTTAATGTAAAGACTGAAACACAAATATTCTGCACACAATCACTGGGGATAAAAACACAATTAAGCCTAATGAGTTATTTCCATTGTGCTCCTTTAACTTCTCAGAAATAGAATAACTTTTGTGGGGGGTTTTGTCATAGTTTCCCATTTTTTTACTTACTATAGTGCAGCAAGCCGCACAGTGAGAGCGCTAAACCAAGCATTAAATAAATGTCAGTCAAATTTCTTTTTTTATCCATAATTTTTAAAGCATTATTCTACTTTCTTTGCTGCATTTGAAGAATACATACTCAATGTGTATATCACAACTTCTTTATGAACAAACTGACAGTATTTGTCAAATCAGATGCTCTGATTGGTTGTGAACGCTGACAAGATATTTTAGTTTTCCAGAAACTTCGTCATGATGGTCCTGTTGTGATCACGTGTGGAGGTGCATCCTGTGAAACTTTGCACCAAACTCTACAGACATCTCTGCATCAAATAACATCTGAGGATTATTTATAGGACCGCTTCAAACTTGCCACAGTTCATAATGCGGCTTTAAATAAGCAGATAAACTATGAGCTTCAAGCTGTGAACAAGTCAGTGGTCATCATGTCATGTCATTTTCTTATTACTGATTTTTCATTGTGAAAAATGAACATGATCCCTCCAGAGTAAAGAGTGGGTGAATTTAAGATAATGTGGGTTCTGTGAGCCTGTAGGTGATTTCACATGAATTTAAAACTTCGACATTTGGCCAAATTAGAAATTCAGAAATTCCTTGGTGTTGTTCTGAGATTTTTTTTAAATAGTTTGCCATTGTTTACTAGTCTTTTACCTGTGAAATATAATGATTGCCTGTGGAAATAATGCAATATAAGTTATAGTAGTTGATAATAAATGGAATGTAATAATTAACAAAAATGAGATTTAAATCTATCACAATGTGCACATTTCCTTTCTGGATAAGTCATTATCCAGGTAGGAACAAACTTACCTTAACTGTATAAGAAAGATTTTTCATTTCTTATTTTAAGAAACAAATCAATTTACAATGCAAAATTCTTTATTTATGACTTTGGTATTTTCATTGCACTCTGCAGAGAAGTTAATTTGCTTACCTTTTCAGTTGAGATTGCAATCTAATTGATCCGTGCAGAGATGAGTTAGGAGTCCGGAGCCTCAGCCTTTGGTCCACATGTCTGCTTTGTTGTCATACGCATGCTCACACGGCACGACTGGGACTGTAATTCTGCAGGAAGAGTAACTTCAGCAGCCTGCGTCCCACGACACTGATACACCATTGAGGAGAATTATGGAGACAGTCATTGGCTCACCGGGCTCCTGTTTCTGACCAAAAGCCCGGTCTCACTGCTCGCAAATTCTTCCCAAAGAGACAGGACTTGGCTTTATAAGAGGCATCTCTCTCACTTTTACTCTTTCCCTCCATCTCTCTCTCTCCCTCACTCCTGAATTCCTGTTGTGTCCTGCTCACGTCTGTGTAATTGCTGTAATAATTGATCGCCACTCCCCCCAGTTTCAGTTCAGTATCAGAATAACACAAGGGACCCCAAATGCATCATACTGCGGCCTTGAAATTTGGCCTGAAAGAATTAGGTCCAAAATATTACATTTTTTTCATCATGTTTTGTTGCATTTGTTGTTGCATCACTCCCTCACCTCCGAACTGAATGCACAATGTCCACACGTGCACAGAAACTCACACACACACAGATGGATGCACATGTTTGGGGCCTCACATGCACATTCTCCACAAATGCACTCGGGCACGCGCCAACAAACGGCCCCAACAGACCACCCCCTGCAGCACACACACACACACAGAAACACACACACAAACACTCTTTTAGGGGGCACCACAGAGCCCCCTATTCATAACTTCTGTGCCCGGCGTTTGCTGTGTCCAAGAGCGTCTGTACGGAGCGTCCTGTTAAGCTCAAACACATAAAGAGGGCTGTCCGTGAGGTGAATACGACCCCTTATTCTGCCTCAGGAGAGGGTGACAAAGCATTATTTAATTGAAAGAGGGAGAGGTGGACGGAGTTGATGAGGAACATTGGTCAGATGTGCTGCAGAGTTCCTGTGTGTACATCTGATACAAAGTCCTGGAAAGGCCTTTTATTGAAATATTTTGTGGTGTTTTTGTGTTTTTTAATAGCCATGTTCTTACAATACACAGTAAAGGATGTTAAAAAAGATGGAGGCGTATATTCTAGGGTATAACAGGACAGTATCCTTGGAAATTATTCAGTTTCCTGCTCAAAAGCACCTCAGTAGAGTGGCTTTGTAATTGCACGTCAACATGCGAACTTGAACCCATGTGTCAAGGCCCTGACACATCAAGCCTACTTTAAGAACTAGCTGACGCTTTGCACAATTTCATCTCATCTCACTTCCTCTGTGAGAGCTGCACTTTAACATACTGCAAAGACCGCAGCCGATTGCAAAGAATTCTGCACCTGCATGAGAGGCAATGATTCGCCATGTAGGGAAGCAGTCGTTTGTATTCATTACCCAAAAAAGAAAAGAAGACACAGAGGAGTCAGCATCACGGAAAAAACAACCCAAACCAAACTAACCTACCATTTTTACACCACTGTGACTTCGCTTGTACGGTCTCTGAATGCTCTATACTGTGTGCTCTAACACAAATGGAAAATATGTTTGATAAAAGCAGCCACTGGCTTCGTGAGCCTGTGGTCTTTTGAAAAAAAAGAAAAGGCGGAGGCAAACAATATAAAGAGGCGCTACATGAAATGTGTAAAAATAAATGATCTACCCTTGTGGTTGAAAGCTCATCACACTGACAATACTATTACTGTACCATTAAAATCTCATTTTACTTTTTACTGTAAAATTGTATTACTGTTTCTCAAATCCTTTGTTAAAGCACTTTGTAATTACAGTATGTGAGGAAAAATGCTATACAAATAAAGTTATTATTGTATATTAATTGTGATACAGTATGTGCCTTCTTTCACTGAATATGAAGTGCTCCTGGTGCTATATGAGCCTTTATGTGGACGACACCACAACTGCTATTGATCACTTGATATGATTGAATATGGGGAAGCTGGATCAAACAGCCCGTTAAGAGATGAGAACAACCAGCCGTGTATGTTCCCTTTACTGTAGGTCATTTGCGGAAATTCCTCATGACAGCTTTTATTGTATTAACTACAGTATGTTGTTAGAGTTGACCAAATGTTAGTTGGCTTTATATGATCATATATGTATATTCATAGAGTTCATCAGTGGTGGAAAGTACATTTACACAAGTACTTTACTTGAGTATTTTCATTTTCTGCTACTTTATACTTCTACTCCACTACAATTCATCTGCAGATATTATACTTTTTACTCCACTACATGTATTTGACAACTTTAGTCACTAGTTACTTTGCAGATTCAGATTAAAAATACAAAATAAAACCCATCCATTAGCTATACTCTTTTATCCTTTGGAGGGTTGCGGGGGGTCTGGAGATTGATTGAAATGACTGCAGTTGCTGTGATATAATTTCAGTAAACTGTGCCAATGTCCTACAGTAAAACCACAGATTTGGCCAGATATTATTAAAAAATATTCAGCATACAGTACACTGTATTTTTAGAGCTGTCACTATCGGATCATTATCTCTGAGGGGATGAGTGGCTCACAGTGAGTCAACACATCAGCAGCTTGACATGAGACATGAGCATGATTCTGGTCTCCTTAATGGAGAAGTTGATCAATCCCTCAATATGTTCCACTGAGAGTGCGTGGTGTTGTAGATGAGGTCTCTTCACACATCACCTCTTGACGGGAACGTATGACCCTGTATGGCGGTAACTAAGGCCTGGGAAAGAGTCTGTTCACCACTTCCTGTACCACACGATGGGGAAGAAAAGAAGGGCGGTTTGTGTGCGTGTGTGTGTGTTTGCGTGTGTTTGTGTGTGTCAGGGTCAGTAAGTGCTTTTGGCTCATGTCAGCGGTTGTGTTGTTGGACTTACCTCCGTTTTATTCATCCTTAGAAACTCTCTTTCTCCCTCTCTCCAGCCTTTTCTCCAGCTCTTTATCCCGTCTCTTGCATATTTATTTGCTGTCTTGCTCACTGTCTCACTTCCTTCCTGTACTGGTCTCGGTGTCCCGGTTTAGTTGAAAACACTGACATGGGGTCAGAGAGAGTTTAGAGACCTGCTGCGATTTTCCATCAATCACAGACTCATGGAGTCAGCATTTGTTCAAGAATGTATCTTTGTTTCATTTATTCATTCATTCATTCTGTTTTCCATCCATCAATAACTAACTCATCAGCCTTTCATTCTTATTGAACATGCTACAACGCAGTCGATAACACATAATAATTTGTAAAACCAAGAATTTTACATTGTTTTGAGCAGTAGTGCCAAAATCTGTTGCTATTCCAAAACATACTTAATAAAAGTGAATGTTGATAAAGATTTGAATACAAACAAGACTGTGACTGCAGATGTTGTCCAAGGATCTAAGAACTAAAAGAAATGTGGCTGTGGCCAGGCTCTTATTGATTAAATGCATAAAAAATAAGGAGAAAAAAACAATTCCTTGTTGCAAGTTTGAGTTCAGCCAGCAGGTGGCAACCGATAATAAATTTTTGTCATTTGCAGGAGGACTTCGTCTGTGTGTATTTGTGTGTATTTGTGTGTCTGTCTGGCTGTGTGTTTACGAAAGCTTCCTAGAAATTCTCAGGACGGCTGTTCTTCTTTCTCGTGGGAATAAAGCTTCAGTCTGCTCACCTG
Organism: Oplegnathus fasciatus; assembly: GCA_003416845.1. Lineage (NCBI taxonomy): Eukaryota > Metazoa > Chordata > Actinopteri > Centrarchiformes > Oplegnathidae > Oplegnathus > Oplegnathus fasciatus. The sequence continues at coordinate 608,275 of NTHP01000254.1, forward strand.
CAAGGAGACGCACAATTATGGGGTCAGATTTGTGTCAAGAACAACGAATAACTACAGTAAATAAATTACTGCTCAAAACAAGATTAGCAAATGTGTGTGTATATATATAAGTACTAATGACTTCATGTGTATTTTTACAAGCTCACATGAGTACATTTCCAACCAGTTTTTCAGAATTTGTACTTTAATACTATATAACATAATATCTGCATTTGAATTTGGCTGTTTGTCTGCATATGATGTCAAAACATTTGTCTTATTATTGCAATTCTTTACAGATCAGGAAACAATTCAAATGCGTATGTATAAAAACAATCTAAGCTCAAAGGTCCTCTTACTAGCTCTCTGAACTTTCAAGCACATCCTGCGGTCTTATTCACTGAATGAAACTGGCTCAGGTGCCATCAAGTGACCTAAGTGAGGAACTTCAGTCACGTGAGGAAGGGGGGCTCTGAACCCTGTCTGGACTCAAATGCAGATTTGGATAAGAAAAGAACTATATGTTTGAGGTAATACATATTTTACCAAAGACCAAAATGGGTAGAGAAAGGCAAGAGGTATTTCCCATATTTATTTCACATTCAGTCTTAAGTGCATGAGTGTTAAATCGAAGAGTCCAAGAGCAGAGGAGTTCAAGCACTACTTCTAGCTGTTCCTGAGGTGGTGAAAACCTCATGACAGGCGGATGTTAGTACAGAGCTCATAAGTCACAAGACCTTTGAGAGGCTGGTGCTGCAACTACAGTAAAGGTGGTTAGGGGTTAGGGTTACAGTACAGGCTACAGTAAAGGTGATCAGTATACAGTATGAACTAATGAATCTTTAACATCAAATCCTCAAGCTGAACTAAGAGTACTGAATCATAATCATGATAATAGTGTCATCGACTGAATCAGCAGCTTTTTTGCATTAGAGCTCCCCCCANNGCCCCCCCCCCCCAAACACCACTGGGCTAGAGTACTGTCAATCTGACAATGCCCAACGCTATTGGATCAGAGCGCTGTCAAGAGCTGCTTGATTTAAAGAGAACACACACACACACACACACACACACACACACACTGCAATGCTTGTATTGAAATGAAACAAGTCAAATGAATAATTAATGTCTATGTGATGTTTTTTTATTTAGTAGAACAAAGTTGTGTTGTCCTATCCATGCAAAACCAGTCTAGCCTGGTTAAACAAGCACGAACTGATGAAGCCTCTTGGCTGAGAGGTGAAACGTCTTCACAGACAAAACCAAAAATCCAGTTGCGTTCGATTCAATTTCCTTGAGATAACTATGACCTGGATGAATGAGAATATTCACAGGCCTATCCATGCAAAACAATTTTCAGGCTCTTGTGCAGTGCCGCTTTTCATGTAATACCACCTATGTTAGGGCACAGGGCACTGCACAAGAGCCTGAAAATAATCCTCAGTGTTTTCTAAGCCAATTTTCAACGCTGTATTTATTTCTGATGGAATTTTCTGATATCCCATGGGCCCCCCCTGACTGGTTCTTGGTCCCCCCCCGTGCCACCTCATTTAGAAAATCCTGGAATCGCCCCTGGTTAAAAGTTTACTGAGAGATCAGGAAAGTCACAGAAACAATCACGGTGCAGTAATTGTGTTGCAGACGTGTTTTTGCTGAGTTACTAACCTAATACGCAGGGTTTATATGGGCCTAGCTTTATACTGAACTGAACTATAATTTGAATGGTGATCACTGTATTTTCCACCTCTTGCTTCAACATCTCACATCCTTGGGATAGTCTCATGTTTAACAATGCACATAGGTATGGTGGATACAATCAAAATCCCTGCAGCACATTTAGGAACTGTTCCCATCCGGAGAGGCTGGGTCCCTTTTAGAGAGCATTGAGGGTCAGAGAAGCTCGGGGCGACACTGGTGAGGATGCCACGATTGCGTGAGTTCAAATGCTGCAAAGCACAGCAGAGCCCAGGGCAACTTCACTCTCTGTTCACTCTCCACTCTCTGTGGGGAGAATTTTTGTTTTCAAACAACACACCCTGTTAGGTTGGAGGAAGGCACATCAGGCTGCGAATGCTTTGACTGAGCTACTTGCCCCTGTGTGATCCAGGACACGATGACCTTATTTTGTATGCTCATGCTGGGATCTGAAATCTTATTATCTGTAACTGTTATATGTTCTATGTTTGAAACTTTGTTTAATGTGCTGCTGGCTGTCTTGGCCAGGACACTCCTGTCAAGGAGATTTTTCATCTCAATGAGGCTTTTTCTTGGTTAAATAAATTTTAAATAAAAAGATAATAATAAAGTTATATAAGTACAGTGTTTCGAGGCAAGTGCTGGGGAAACTGAAAAAAACGAATTAATAAACGCTTCTCTCAAGTTCTCACTGAGATTCCTTGAATATCATATACAATGCTCATATTTACATATGTACATTTATTATGGTGACATGCCAGCATTTACCATGTTATGGGAACATGCTAATGTTTAGCATGTTACCTGAAAGCACAGCTGAGGCTGACGTGTTGAACAAGTGGAAACTTTAACCTCAAGGTGGCACTAGATGAAACGCTGGGGAATCACCAAAGTCAGTCGGATTCATCCTCTGGGAACCATGAATGTCTGGAGCAAATTTCATTATAATTTATCCAGTAGTTGGATATTTCAATCTGGACCGAAGTAATGGACCGACAGGCCGTCCCACCAACCAACCAAAACTGTCATCCCTAGAGCCACGATGCTTACAATACATTTAAAAGCTCAATGCATAGGCCTATAGTCAGAGCATCGGGTCGTGCAACACAAAAAGATGACCCAGTTTGTTTTCTTGACAATAAGGTTACTTCATAAGCATTGTATGTGTATGCACACCTACACAAAAACAAGGGATGAAAATGGCTTCGAGGCCAGTTTGAGGCTTAAAAACTGCAGGAAAGAATCAAAAACTGCTGTTTGACTTCTTGGCTCAGGTGTGTAATAACTGTATGAACTGCAGTGTGTAGTACAGAGCTGCAATTGGGACAAAAAAAATAAGATTTTGTATATTACACTTAATTCATCAGAGAGCAGTATACTGTCAGGGAGCAGGAAAGAAAAAGAAAACAAATGAAATATGGCAATAAGAAAGACCGTGAGTGACATAAAAGTTGCCAGGTAAATATAAGGATTAAAAGGTTTGTTTGAATGATTCCATAGTTTCAGACGTTCTGCAGGCTGCCGTGCACAGTATGAGATAATAAAGTAACAGTAATAATACAGCAGGACAGTTGGCATGTGGAGACAAACATGGCAGTTTTTTCTGAGGGCAAAATGAGCTTTTTCAACAACAACAAAAAGACACTCAATCTGCCAAGAAACAAAAACTTATCAGCTCTGGGTTTTTGTTTTTTTTAATCAATGCAAAACCTTTCCACTGGTGACTCTTCTCTAATTTGTTTGCAGGGTGAGAGCAGCAGGTTTTGGCTGGCACTCCTGTACAAAGGCCCAACAACTGTGTGAATACAAATTAGCAGTTACATAACAGCGGGTAATCAGAACACTGGCTGCTCTGTGCTGCTTTCAAAACACACACACAGATATACCGTATATGTACTGCCAGCGGTGGAAGGAAACTAAGTACATCAATTCAAGTACTGTGCTTAAGTACAATTTTAAGGTAGTTGTAATTTACTTGAGTATTTCCATCTAATGCCACTTTATACTTCTACTCCACTACATGTCAGAGGGAAAATTTACCAACAGTAAAGCAGTTAAAATCAGCTCCACCTCGACCAACTACAACATGATTGACAGAGAGCATTTTGCACGAGTTATTTTATTTTTGATACTTTCAATTTATTTTGTAGCTAATTCTTCTGTAATTTTACTTAAGCAACATTTAGACTTGAATTTGGATTATTTTTACATCGTGACATTGCTACTTTTACTTCAGTAAATTATCTGAAGACTTCTTTCAGTACTGATTCATGCAGTACATGCACACAGAAACAATATCCTTGTTCACAGATACACTAAAAACAAACACGCATGCGTGCTTGTACATATACACTCACCAATAATTCAAAACTATGCACATTAGGGCTAAAATGCACACACCAATATCCGATCCACCCGACACACAGTCTATCTCATCGCCTAAAAGGCTGACTACTAATTTGTGGAGCACTTCCACACTCCCGAGGGAATGAAACCTTTCAGTTTGAATGAAGTCATGCCCTTTTCTCGAGCACCTTCCTCAGGCCTGAGGACAAAACTTTGCCTTTTCAACCCTACCGTCTGTAACAATTGCAAAATCATCAGTCGAGCATGAAAGTTCACTCTTGATCTGGTTAATAATAGTTTGACAAAATAATCTTAACTCAATTTTTTTCCCCTGAGATTTCAACTGTCATCTTACAATCTATCATTTTATAAACAATCAGTTTGTTGGTTTCTGTTTTCCAAGCAGCACTTTGGTGTTGTGGAGAGTAATAATTGCACATCTACTGCAGGTTAGTGAGGTCAAAGTCTGGTATGTCTTGTTGGCTTCTCTGTAGGGTTGCTGCTCACACATACTGGCACATTCCACTCGGGGCCTTCACTGCTGATTAGTGCTGTGAGTTATGTGTTTGTCGGCCTAGTTGAAGCAGATGTCTACACCTAAGCTTGATTATTACCTCGACACCTGCCACCTTAAATTTTGTTGTCGAGTTTTTTTCCTGTTGTGAATGTCAGCAGTGTCCTCCTCCCTCCAGGCAGAGAGAGACTTTAACAACAGACATGAGTGAAGACAGACATCATTAATCATTTGTTTTGTGGAAGAGTGATTTGCCAGAAAACTTGCTGGGCTTTTAAATGATTGTTCTTTTTCTAATCCTTTGAGTTAATAAATTGATGTTTAACAGTCATTTCTGTGGAAATATGATTCATTCTGTACTTGCAGGGAATTTTGTGTCACGGAAACTGAAATGCTCTGTAGGCTTGCTTGTCACTTACGATCCCACAAATCAACACCTGCTTACGGGCGTAACTCCTTCCAGCAGCAGTCTTATCGCTTCATTGGTTCTTTCTTACAAACTCAAATACAGAGGGGAGTTTTACAGAACACCTTTTCCTTTCCCCCTACTTTTATTAACAAATTACACAGGTCTTCAACCCAGGAAGCTTTTTAGGAAATAACAGTTACATTTTTCAAGTGTTGGAAATTATTATTAGAAAACTCAGTGACCCGTGAATCACCACAAATGATGGTCAGACTGTTGCTTTTTTCCCCCTTTTTTTTGTCTTGTGCAGGGTGATTGCATCAGCACCAACAGCAACACGAACACGTTGTGAGAGGCAACACGCTGTATGCTGCCTTCAAGTCCTGTCGGAAATTCTACAGTTAATACACGAAAGTGGTCACGTAGGCTGCATAATGAAAAGAAAATGGCTACAAAACAAACAAAACCGGACGGTATCTTTGTTATATTTCAGAAGTGTAATGTAACAATCAAGTGTTTTATATTGTATTGTTTGGCTATTTTAGTTTTGCATATTTCTGTTATTTGTCACCCTGTTGCTTTGCATATCAGCCAATTTCCTCTTAATATGAAGGAAACAGTTTAGATTAAATGATTAAATGTATGTTGCTATAAAGGTTTTAAAACACATGACAATATCTGAACAAACAACAACAAATTAAAACATGTTTTTGTCCTCCTCTCTCACGCACCAAGTAACAGGTAATAAAATAACAGCCTCTTAAAGGACAAATTGGAAATTTAGATCATTTAAATTTGAGTCAATTAATCTACTGAAGGTTTTGAGCTGTTTTTCTCAACTGAAATGATTTAAAACTTTTTATTTAAAAAACGCATACGTGTGCTCTGTAAAAACTTTTTTACAGCATTTAAAACATTAATGAGGTTCAAAGACTGTCAGTCAGTTTCAGAGTGATATAATTCTATAAAACTAATCATTTCCGTCTGGCCATATCTTGTTTTTGGGGGGAGTTCCTGAACGCATCACTGGTCACTGGGACTACGAGCGCATCGGAAGCGCACCCGAACAACGCCTGCGCTACAACCAATCGGAGCTTGTGCCGGGCTGTGACGTGCAGGGGATGTGGCAGCAGTGCCTAAAGGGGTGGGGGTGTAAACCTAAAACCGGTCTCTCCATCAGGAAACCCGGATAACCCGGTCTGCCTCAGTTTAACACGGAAGAATCTGCCGACTCGACCTGCATCACGTTTCATCATGCTCTCCATGTCCGACTTTGTGTCTGGGTGAGTAAATTAATCATTTCTAGAATATGATTAACCATATCTGCCATTAAGAACCTCGGTTGTGATCATAATTACGTCTTTATACCGTTTTATATGTAATCCTATAATATTTCTGTAGATGATCATTTAGCTGCCATGTATGGTGACTTATCGCTCTTGAACTCATCACCTTGTCTCCATCGCTCATCTCACAAGGGAAGTCACATGTGGAGGCTGTGACTCTTTGATGAAACAGCTTTAAATGTAGTTACATTTTCCCCCCAAATCCCCAGAGCAACAGATACACTCAGGCGATTATAATTAAACTGATAATTAAAAACGGGCTGAGAAGCGCGCGGCTGCCTCGTCAAAGGATGTCACGCGCCTGAGGATGCTCAATTACTTTTATTTAATTTGTCTTTTTATGGACAAGAAGAGACAGCTGTTCGCTCCAGGTGGTGTTAGTGAGAAAAAAACGTGCTCCTCTGTATAATCCGTTAATAACGCAATAAAGCGCGGAACAGCCCCGGTTGGCCCACTGACGGAAGGAAAAACCCCACTTGGCACATGCGCTCAGCCGTGACGTCATTTCTACAAACCCACCGACCTCTTACTCACAGAGGAGGCGGATTCATCATGAACACAAACTGAGGCTGTAATTATTCACCGAGTCACCGACTGTGTGGCCTCCGTTTTATTTGGCCACATGTGCCAAGTGACCCAGCAGCGACACTCGGGTGAACCGTCTGCGCGTGAAGTCTGGCACACAGCAGCCCAGCCGCGTTATGGCCACAAAACTCTCCTGTTTTTTATGTCGCGTGACATCCTGACATGGCCACGAGCCGGCACTGTGCTTACTGACTGCACTGAAAAAAGTTCCAAACAAGATAAGACGACAAAATCGGAGGTTTAATTAAATTATAATGATGATAAAATGGAATTACTGATATGAAATAGAAGCAGAAATTAGTTTTTAGTACTTTCAGTGCTGTGCTCAAGTACAATTTTGTCAAACTTGTACTTCACTTGAGTATTTATGCTACTTTATACAAAAGTTACACCATCACCTGTGATGGGATGCCAGTAAGTAACCCGAATGAGTTTCTGTCTTTATAAAAGCCAATTTCAGCTTTAGAGCTGGTTTAAAAGGCAGCTCACGACTTTAAAGGGGTTGTCAGGTGAGGCTTGTTGGAAAAGGATTATGATTATTTTCATGATCAATTAATCCGACCATTATTTTCTTGATTAATCAATTAATTGTTTGGTCTATAAAATAACTGAAAATCCCCATTACAATTTCTTAAAACCCAAGGTAATGTCTCCGAATGTCTTTTTTTGTCCAACCAACAGTCCAAAACCCAAAGATATTCAGTTTATCATCACGTACGACAAAGTAAAGCAGCCAATCCTCACAACAGAGAGGCTTAAATTAGGGAATATTTGGAATTTTATTGAAAATTTAGATTAAACAATCATCAGAATAGTTGCATATATTGGTATCATGTATATAACAGCTGATAAGCAATAAGAAATTGCAGAATGGAAATGCCAGATGTGTGTTTAAGGTCATTTAGAAACAATTTCTCACAGTTTGTCCACCAGAGAGCATTTAAGATTTGATGTTCTTACTGGAAAATGTCTCTCTCCGTACATGTCTCTGTCACAACTTTATAACCAAAGTTAGGGGATCCTTAACAAAAAGATTATTGCCTATTTTATGTGTTTATGTAAAAAAAAGTAATGAATGAATCAGCTGACATATATAATCAATACTGGTATCGGCCTTAAAGTGGTCTCTGTGTCAGGATCTGATTTTGGTTTAGTTTTAGGAANTCTCTTAAAACGTGTTTGTTTGGGTGTTAGTGTTAGTATTGTAGTGTTAGCATGTCTTCATATGGTGTCTGTGGTGGCCTGTCTAACTAGTGTCTCATATGTTTACTCTGCATTAGCGAACAAACCGGTTTCGCTTCCGGGGATTAATGAAGTTGTCAATAAAGTTATCTGTATAAAGGGTTGAGGCAAAGGGAGGGATAGTCAATGTCAATGGAAGAATTTAACAGTAGAGTCCTCACATGTACAGAAATATAAAACTGTGTGTGAATGTGTGTGTGTTTGAGAAATATTGTAGACTGTATTTATCATCAAGGTGTGTTAAGGTCCCGTGCTTCATCACCCGGACATGACGCATTGTTTGCACTGTCAAGCCACTTAAACCTTTTAATTCCAGAAACACAACGGGATATAATATGTGTGTGTGTGTGTGTGTGTGTGTGTACTTGTGTGTTTATATAAATATTACACAAAGCCAGGAAAGATCAGTGACTGTGCAGGATGCCCCCACCCAAAATCATTCTGTTAAATCAGATATTCCTGGTTATTTGCTGGTAACTGAATGCAGCATGACTGTGCAGATGTGCAGAGAGGGGAAATGAGGACATCAGTGTATTGCCACTGTGTCATGACAAAAGAGACAGATTAATGCTCATGGCTTTGAAATGAGACGTTCAACAATCACATACGGGCCAAATGTTCCAGCGTTCACTGTAGTTTGCTTGGGTGTCCACATACTTTTGGCCATGTTGTGTGTTTAAACATTACAGAAACAAGAGATTAGTGCATGCGTGACTGATCTTCGTTCTTCACCCTCTCTCAGTGACAGCTACGAGGAGTGTCGGGCCACCGCCGATTGGCTGCTGGCCAGCACACAGGTGCGGCCAACTGTGGGAATCGTGTGCGGTTCAGGTCTGGGGGGGCTGGCTGAGATGCTCAAGGACCCTCAGGTCTTCAAATACAGTGACATTCCCAACTTCCCCCGGAGCACAGGTATGTACAAGCTGCAGCTGTCTGGGAAAACACAGCTGTTAATGTATGCGTGTGTGCATGTTTGTGGTCTCTAACTAAATGCACTGGGTGGCTAACTGTGTGTGTGTGTGTGTGTTGCAGTGCATGGTCATGCTGGCCAGCTGGTGTTTGGAACACTAAAAGGGAAGCCGTGTGTTTGCATGCAGGGCAGGTTCCACCTGTACGAGGGCTACCCCATCCAGAAGGTGAGTAACTGGAGTAACTGGGACTTTGTTTCTGGAGAATGTTTCAAATGTAAATCGCAGATTTCTCAACACAAACTTCAGATACTGAGCTCTCAAAACCTGGACAAATAAAACGAAAACTATCTAATAGTAAGTGTGTTTTGGGGGAAACAACCTCTTAAGTTTTGTTGATCATCTATTGTAGCTTTTTATTTATTCAGCTTGTGTCTGGACACAGTCTCGGTTGGCAGACTTGGAGATATCAGAGTGTATGTTCGTCCAAAAATATGAAGCTGCCTGTTCATTCTCGTTCAGTGAAAACAACTGGAAGATAATCCTGTGCAGTAAACACAGAGATATCTTTGTGTTATCACATCAGTGGCGTTATGTTGTGCTCTGCGTGAGTCACTTAACGTGCATATTGAGAAACAGATATGTTTCCTCAGAAAACATTTCAAGTAACACATATTTTGCATTTCTGACTCCGTATTTTATCAAGCGAGGTTTGTGCGCCTGGCATGCCTTTCTTATGTTTTGCACGACTACAACCCTCATGATACAGTATAAACATTATTATTGTGTGTGCAAGCGTTTGACATTACCTTGCATTCTCCAGATCACGCTGCCAATGCGTGTCTTCAAGCTGATGGGCGTGGAGACGATGATCCTGACCAACGCAGCCGGAGGCCTCAACCAGGACTACAAAGTGGGAGATGTCATGATCCTCAAGGACCACATCAACATGCCGGGGTTTGCTGGAATCAGCCCACTGGCCGGGCCAAATGATGACAGGTAGGTAGAGGACAGGATGAGATGGATGGATGCCTGGATGGATGTTTTTATGAGGGCAGACACTGTTGTTTTTGTTTTGAAGCTGCTTATGGTTAATATATTACATTCAAATTTGACATGTTTTAACGTTCAAATCAACCAGCATTTCCTGTCAATTGCATCATTTCGTTTTTGTCACAGTGGAAAAGCTCAACAGCAGCAGTCCACCATGTAACACTCAAACTCTGACTGAAACAGGGACCACTCACAGTCTTTCAAGTGGGGGTTTTAGCACATTAAAGGTTTCAAAATGATTTGCCATCAGCTCAAAGAGGCCAAGTCATTTTCATTTGAATTTCCCCTCTGGAGACTAACAAAGTCTTCTGTTATTTTTCTAGCAATTTCAAGCAGACAGTCATTAATCATGCACTGTTCAAATGACTCAGCTTTACCCAGTTTTCCATTCCCCCGCCATATTTTATTCTGTGCTTTTCATGCATTTTTCCAGTCTCCTACACAAAACTACCACACTTCAGCCCTGGAGTGACAATACGCTGATGTCAGTGTCAACAAAAGCACCTATTGTTCTCGATGGCTGGAGGCCAGAGGCATCAAAACACTTTCACATGACTTCTAGCTTCAGCGCAGACACTTTGTATAATGTCAGAGCATCAATGCAGGAAACAGACTCTGTGTTTTCTTTCATCCATGACCTTTTGACCTCTTGTGTTGGATGAGTTGACATTACAAATCTCCCTTACTGTCATGCCACCTTGCTTTAAAACAAGCACCTCCACTGATATACAGTTTTTCCTGCAGTATGCTATGCCAGTTGATGCTGCTATTAGCACCAGAGCCAGTGACACGTGGATGGTTTTATTGTTCTCACGAGGACATTAACCAATCTCAGAAACTTGGTGTATTGCTGTAATGGTACCTGAGTCATTTGGGGAATTTCAGTATTGAGTAGCACACGCTGTCCTCCTCCCTTCAGGTTTGGCGTCCGCTTCCCCTGCATGTCTGACGCCTATGACCGTGAGCTGCGGCAGCTGGCGCATGATGTGGCATCAGAGCTGGGCTACAGCGACTTCCTGCGGGATGGAGTTTACTGCGTCTTGGGAGGTCCCTCCTTCGAAACCATCGCTGAGTGTCGCATGCTGCACAGGCTGGGCGCCGATGCTGTTGGTGAGTGTCAAGTCTCCCTCCCACACACGCACATCTGTACTGTTTCACCTGTGAGGAACCTTCATTGACATTCCCTAGACCCTAACACAACTATACTTACGCTAACCTTAACCTGAACCTAAAACCAAGACTGAAAATGTCTTTAATCTTAAGGTTAACATTCAGGTCATCACAAAGACAGAAGTACAAGAGCACATGCACACAAGCACACGTACACACAAGGTCTGAATCAACCCTACTGACTAAAACGTAAAAGAAGTGAGTCACAGGACTAGTCATTCAAAAACTCCACTGCTGAGGCAGAATGCTTTTAAAAGAAATTAATTTACCTGCTGCCTACCATAAATGTTATATATGTGCATGACAAAGTAGTATATCTTTGTACATTTCCAGTATTTAGTAAAAATCAGTTGACCAATCCCAGTTAATCACATAAGATTAAAGGGATAGCCACCTTGTCATAAACAGTACGGCTGATAAGTTCACGATGGTTGACAAGTTTCACACATTTCTCTCTGTGTGATAACTAGCTGACTAACATTTGAATAACACGCAGAGATCTTTGCAGTACAACTTCTCACCTCCCGTTTGTCTTTGCTGCAGGGATGAGCACCGTGCACGAGGTAATCGTCGCCCGCCACGCCGGGATTCGTTGCTTCGCCTTGTCGCTGATCAGCAACCGGGCGGTGATGGACTACGACAGCCAGGAGAAGGCCAACCACGAGGAGGTCCTGGAGACGGGCAGGCAGAGGGCTGCGCAACTGGAGAAGCTGGTGTCCACCATGGTGGCTCGGCTGGAGCACAACAACAACTCCTACTGAACATGTGACTGAGAACTCTGTACCAGCTCCCAGGTCAGCTGTCCTGCTTTATCTCTGTGTCACAGCGGGAGGATATTTAAAATGCTTAGAACGCTAAAAAAGCTGTAGAGTTTTAAACCACCAGACTGGGTTTATAACTTGAGAAACTAGTTTCTTAGCTAAACCTGATTTTTAAAAATGTTTTCCACTGACTGTTAATTTAAGTCTTACATTCCTGGAAACCTTCCACTTTTTTCTACACTCCTCTATCAGCAACGTTTACATTTCTGAGGCGTAGAGATGATGCTGCTTCAGCGCAGTAGCTCTCTGACAAATCCCTGCTGTGATATACTGTACTGTATTCAGCCGACTAGTGTTTCAGTGAAACAGCTTCGTATTGTAATTTCTTACTTAATAACTTTTAACTTAATAAAATATAAATATTTATTGTTTCAGTTCTTTCACGTTAGCCAACAACCAATACGAATACAGTGATATTCACATTTTTGAATGCAGAGGACCAACGCATCATGCATGTCATGACTAAAAGATGGAAATAATGATGTAAAAGATGTATAAAATGCTCTAAAATATTTATACTGAATGTATTTAAGTGTTTTTATTTGCTTTGATAATATATCAAGTGATTGGTGGACAGAGTTGAAGAAAGCGATTATATCCTGCATGAGACAGTTACCAAAGTATGTTTAATCAAAATCTCCTTCATGTCTTATCACTGTGTTAACAGACTGGGTTCTGCCTGCTTTTAGAGGTACTTTGCTAAAAACTGTACAAACCGTGGATCTACTTTTACAATAAAATGACTCAATTTGAAAACAATGTGGTTTTATGTGTGCTATATTTGCAACTACAAGGTTTGATCTGTCATGTTCATTGGTAGTTTGTTTGGTGGCGGGATGTTATGAGGTGTTTCCCCTACAGATGTCCGGTCTTGAGTCACAGTCTTAAAAGGAAAAATCCACCCTCAGATCTTACACTGTAAAATAATCAGTCTTGAATCTCTGATGTTTGGAGATTCAAAATTGAAGTCCTGTTATTTTCACGTACAAAATCTCTCATCTACTTCTTGTGAAGTTAGTGGTTTCCTACACGGCCCACAATGCCGTTTCTTTAAAAGACACCATAGAACCAAGAATTACCAACTGAGCAAAGTGGGTAACTACACCTGGGGCACTAAAAGCCACGGGTACTGTATACTGTGTGTTTTTTTGTAATTTAATTGTACATTTGTTTGGTAATATGCAGCAATAAAGCAAATATAAATTTAAACTGACATGAGACACTCCTAGATTTGTTCGTACCCAATCTTCTGAGGCTGTCTTACTGAGAGGTGTCAAATCTAATTGTAACACCTTTATTACCACTCTTTATCTCACTTGATATTGTACTTAAATGGTGCATATTCTTAAATAAATTTGCGTTTCATCATATTACCACAAACGAATTGGCACACTGTAAATCTGGCGCCCATTTCACTAAAGCGATTTGCGAGCTCTGCTTATGCAGATCCTAAATTGTGGCATCATCACGTTTCACGAATGATCCTCGCCTGCAAGTTGCAAATAAATTTGTGAGTCCTGCAGGGCTCTTGCGTGGGTTGCAGGTATGGCATTTGCTTTGATTAGTAAAATGTGTTGGAAATTTGCAGAAGAGGAAATGATCTTATGTTGCAAATCACAGCTTGCATGTCGCAAATTTGGTAAAACAGCAGCGGGGTACTGGTTGGTTTCTTGGGCTCAAGGTAAAATATAATGAAACTGGGACGCGAATGCCATGTAAACTGCAGCTGATGGGTACTCAAAGGCAATGTACAGAGATTGGGAGGACCAGAGATAATAGGAACCTCCTGGTATATTCATCCAGCTCTAGAAAAAACAGGCCTGAACTTGTTGGCATTTGTCATATTTGGTTTTACGTGTAGTTGGACAGCAAAATGTCCTGTCGTTGCAGTGGATTCTCGTCCATGAATGCCACTGTAAGGTCCCTGTTTGATGGGTTTCTTCCCACATGATGAACATCTTTGCAAAATTATAAAACTGCTCTTGATTCTCAGGAACAGACGCAAACATTTGACATAGTTTTATGCAAATGCTGAAAAAATCTCCCGGGTTGCTGCTGGCCAAAAGTATGTGGACACCCAAAACATTATACGCATATGTGATTTTTTGCACATCTTACTCCAAAACCATGGGCATTAAGATTTTTAAGATTTCTCCTAATTGGAACTAAAGGGCCTCGCCCAAACTATAAAGAAAAGGCAACAAACCAAAGGTACAGGAGATAGGGATGTCCAGATACTTTTGGCCACATAATGTGTGCTGCATTAATAAAACACCATGTTTAATGTCTATTCATTTTTCTACAGGAAAAAAGAAAAATACAACAGAAAAAAACAACAAAATGGGCCAGAAATGCACACGGTATCACTAAGTTCTGCCTCCTAACCTTGTCTGAAGGTCTTCCCATTAAGGCACAACCTGCAAATTCAATGTCAGCTTCCCAGAGTAAGAATGCCAACAAAGAAATCTAGCTGGTACCCACAGCTGCTGGTTGACATTTTTACTGTCTGTTTGTCCTTATTAGCCATGTTTACCCTCCTTTCTCTTCACCATCCACTCACTCTGATATGGATCCTCCAGTCTACAATCTGCCTGTTCCCCCTTTCTTAGCCAAAATATATCCACTGCCACTCATCCCCTTCCTCCTCCTCCTCCTCCTTCTCCTCCTTTTTCAAAAAGAAACAAAAAAAAAACATTTTCCATGACGCTCGGGCACCAGTGTTTATGGCCATACAAGGTCGTGAGATTTTTATGAGGTGTCCGCACAAGATTTACCGATTCACTCGCTGCAGTGTAGGGAAGCAAAGCGAGGCACAGGCAGGTCTGTGAGCACACATTGACAAGACTATAAACAGGTTCACCTTCTAGTTCTTCAGGTTTGAAGAGTCAGAGTCATAGCACACACACACACACACACACACACACACAGATCTTAAACTGCTAAATGCACTTGGGGTAATCGGTTTGATTGAAAGTATGCAAATTATGTTTAACATGGGATTGTGGATGTAGTGTAGCTTTTAAAAGTTGCTTGTTTGACAATAAAGTCAAAGGCGCCGATCTGTTTGACTGTTTGCGACTTTGCATTCACTGCAACAATCTGCCTTCACACTTTCTGATGAGTGTACACGTACACTTATCTAACACTATATATAACTATAAAATGTTAAATTTAAGTCCTGTATTTTTTAAAATTTATTATCTATTTGACAAAGGAGTGGGGGTGAAGCAGCAGGTGTGTTTTCATTACAGCGTTATTTTGCAAAAACACCGGCTGTATTTGAACAGAAATCTTTTATAAGGAAGAAAAGATGAGTGGAGCGAGCAGACACCGCTGCAACCGTCCTCAGCGTTCATAAGCGGAAATCATTAACTTCAACACAGTAACTTCCTCCTCTAATACCTTTAAATAACTGTGAGTTTGTTTGCAGTGAAGCTCTACAAATAAAGTTACAGCACGTGTCTAACATGACGTCTGCTCTTTTAATTAAACTGACAATCTGGAAAGACGACTATGAACTACGAACAAGGAAGCGTCTCTGGAACAGACACACTGTTCCTGTGTAACCCTTTCAACACCAAACTAAAGCCATGTTGACCATTAGATACATTTCAACCACACTTTCCTATTAGAAATGTATGGATAGTGTGTCCGGATGAACCAAACCTAGCATAGCATCCCTGCTGACGAAGCTTAGACTTTTTAACTCTGAAGTCTGGAGAAATAGGAAGACAATGATCTCTCATCTAAAAGGATCTTTAGGCCTGATACAACTGCTACACATCTTTAAAAAAAATGGTAACTAAAAAATTTAACAAAACCATCAAATACTGAGCAGAAGGCAGCAGGTAGAATAGAGGAATGAAAATGGGACGACATGCATGAACGTCATCACCACGCAGTAAAATGCATCTTCCGCATAACTATATGTTGTCAAACCACTGAAGATCACACTCAGGTGCCTTAAATAGGAACTTGAAAGTGTGAAGCTCCTGTTCCTGTTCAGGCAGCAGCACTGCAGAGTCATAGTTCCCCTTCTGCACCGAGACGTGTTAAAGGATGAGTTACGCTGCCCTCTGGTGCCATTTCATCCACCAGAGAGACAAAACTACAGGCTTGAATGAGGCCGTCATTTGAGTAGCAGTGAGACATTCGTTGGGAGTAATGAGTCGATTGATGGTAAATTAATCAGGAACAGTTTTGATAAAGAATGAATCGTCATTCACCAAGCAAGAATGCCAACCATTCACTGGATCCAGCTGTGAGGATCTGTTGCTTTTTCTGTTTTACATAAATATAAAGTGTACATCTTCGGGTTTTTTGCTGCTGGTCAAAAAAAAGACAGCAATGTGAAGGCGTCACCTTGGGCTCTGGGAAATTGCGATGTGTATTTTTCCACCATTTTCTGACATTTTATAGGCTAAACACTTGGAAAAATATGAATCAAAGATTAATCAAAAAATGTTAGTTGCAGCCCTCATTTTGAGTGTAACTCCTGTAATGAATACAGTGGACGATAATGAACGAGTCTACACTTGTTTGTAGACGAGTAGTTTGAGGAACACAAAGATAGTTATTGACAAGCACGACCAGAGTGTGACATCCAAAACTAGAAACACTCAGACTTGAAAAAATCCAGCTGCTGATTTTAATGATCCTTTAATATAAATCATAACAAAGGGCATAGGGGATACGTTTTATGGAAATATTCAACTTGGAACAATAGTCAGGCAGGTTTTTACCAACGTTGACATCAAAACATAAACCTGAGAGGTGCTTCACTGGCTCTGAACGGAAAGCCCTCTTGTGACTGTAAAGGGGACACTTTATTGGGATAATGAGCGTCTTGTGCTTGTACAGTTTCGGTGCTGAGATGGAGTAAGGCATATTTCTACATGAGAAGCTAAAATAAACTGTGCCTGTGAGTGAAGATCAGTATGCAGGTAACTGAAAGAGGAAATCTGTGGGATCTTTTTGTAATGACTCCACATTTTACACCTTGTTTTTTTGGATTTCTAGCTTTGGAGGCGTCTTAAAAATACTGACTTGTGTTTTTTTTAACTCTGTTTGAGGGTGCAATTAAGTTTTTACATTTTAATAATTATAAGATGAGTATTCAAAAAAGAAGCAAACATCTTAAAAGCCATCCAAATGGATTTTGCATAGTAAAATATGCATTAATGTACAAAGTCTGTGAGCACAAGGTTACAAATCCCAACCAAAACAGCTGCCGCTCACTGGCTTTTCGATTTGGTTTTGAGGGTCATCTGTGTCTTTTCACCTGAGCAACACCACGTAAGACGTCTCAACCTCAGCTGTATGTGTGAATGATTCTGTGCCGCTTCAAATGGTGCATCAGGATGAAGGTTTTCCCGCACAGCGAGCAGCTGTAGGGCCGCTCCCCGCTGTGTGTGCGCTGGTGGACCCTCAGACTGCTCTGCTGCGTGAACCTCTTCCCGCACTGTCCGCAACCGTACGGCTTCTCGCCCGTGTGTGTCCGGTGGTGTATGCTGAGGTGGGATGAACACTGGAAGTTCTTCCCGCACACCGTGCACCAGAACGCCCGCTTTCTCTTGTGGCTCTGCTGGTGCAGCTTGAACTGGTGCAGACGGCCGAACGTCTTTCCGCACTGCGAGCAAACGTAGCCCCGTGCCATGCCGGAGAGAGGTTTGTGAGAGTGGAAGCTGCCTGGCGTGAACGTGTTGTGCGAGGGAGTTACGGCTGGTCTATCTCCGGCTGCAGTCTCCCTCTCAGGGTGTTCATCCGGCTGCCTCAGATGAGCAACATGCGAGGGGTTTCTCTGCGAGTAAATTTGTTCCTTCTGCCTGTCCTGCTGTGACAGGGCACCCTGAGGTCTGGGTTGAAAACTGGACGACTGCGGAACATCCTTCGGATACTCACTGTTGTAGATCCCATTGCACGGCCTCTGAGAGGACTGCTGGACACTAGCCGGCTTGGTAGTGTTAGAAACCACGTGAGCTTCAGAATGGTCCGGGAATGTGTTTGAATACTCCTCCACCACACTGGAAAAGTCCGGAAAACCAGCATCGATGTCATTACCTTCAATTATAGATGACCAGAGCTGATTCTCTCTTTCATCCATGGAAAAGTCAGCAGCAAGTTGAGTCTGCTTCCCTGCACTGTGCTGGCATCCATCCTGACTGAATCCTGATCGCTCCTCCTCCTTCTCCGTCTTGACAGTGAACTGAAGGCCACTGATGTCTCCGGCAAGCTGACCAGAGCTGAACAAGTCACTGAACTCTGAAGTTTTTTGCCTGGCGACCTCTGAAGGGTTTAACTGACGGTCCTCTTCAAGCTGCTGGCTCTCTGGAGCATTAACGGGATTCGGATATTGTACAGCAGAACCTGCAGGTGAGGGGCCACGTAGTTAATTTCAACCAAAAAGCATGAACTTTTTTGTCTTTAATTCTTGCACAAAATCCAGTTCTTTAACTCACCAATCGGTCCAGCAGAATCACTGATCCACAGTGTCTCATCTGGACTTTCTTCTTTAATTGTGAATGAAACGGTGGCATCTTCAATCTCAGGGAACTAGATAAAGAGAGGATGGATTCAACTTCACACCTGCAATATTTGATTTTTTGTCCACTTGGGGGCAGCACAAACTGTAAACATAACATTGGCATATTATCACCTTATAAATTAGATTTGACGAACATGTTGGCAAACAGTTGCTTATGTGCAAATCGAGCAGACCCACAGTAACCTTGGCATTTATTTTGGGTCGTATTTCTGGCCACCTGGCGATTGCAAGTCCAATATTCACTCTCCTTTTAGCTCTGTTTGCTCTCCACCAACTCCTCCTGAGAGAACTATCTGGTTCTTTAGGTGCTAAATGCTGCATGATGTTCACCAACTAGTCACTTATTTCACCTGTCAGTTGTGTGGTTCTGGGCAGGTAGTGTACAAGTACGTGTTACAGCTGTTTTTCTGAAAGCGACACTGATGAGCGCTGTGAGACTGAGTCAAAACAGTAAAGGTACAACAATAGAAACCAAAACAATGAGCCGAAAGACACTAAAACGCTCCACAGAGCTGAGAGGAACTGCAGGGTGAGGTGATAATACTCTGGGGCTTTGTCACTAAAGGCGCCACCATTAGACACAGTCGTAGAACACAGCATTACCACTAACTTGCGTTAAAGGTGTAGCCTGCAATCCTGGAGAAAGCTTGTTGATATTTGAACTCAACAGCCAAACAAATACAGTCCCCCCTTCAGTGCTCCTTCAAACTCGTGCGAGTAGCGCACAGCATTAGTTGTGACGAAGCATCGGTACTTGACGACCTGGGAATGAGAACGGGCCGGCGGCTCGGCCCGGGCCACTCCGTTTGTTTCCCGTTTACAGAGGCAGGGCTGTGTACGAACACATTTTTTCAGCGCACACACAGAATGGACAGCTAGTGGACCATGAACACCTTGTCAGCTGAAATTAGATGACGATGCTGGGCTTCCCACTTGGTGACCCCGGGGCAAAATTTAGCTACTGGGTCTCTATTACCCTGCTATTGTTTATTTCTACCCTTCTCTGAGCACTGCGTTCAAATATTACCACACACCCCTGGGGCTTTTGGGGCCCCTGGTGGTCTGGGGCCCTGGGGCAGCTGCCTGGTTGCCAATCCAGCCTCGATTCAGGTACAGCTACATGTATATTACTGACATGAATCATAGTTTTTGAGTTATGAAAAGGACACACACCTTCATGTCTCCTGTGGGATGCGGACAGTTACCCCCCACATCAGTTCCTCGGTCCATGTAGTTTTCTGGTGCAGAAAAGGAAAAAAATGCATTTGACAAAGCTTGATCAAAGTGAAATTAAATATTATTCTGAAGGAGGAAGTGCGTCCAGTTTTATTAAAAACGTACGTTCATTAATGTAAGAATGTGCAGCATCCCTACAGTGCTGCCCTTAACTCACTGTGACATGTTTGATACTTCTACATTAATATGCATAATGCATTAATTTACAAGAGTCGTCAATTAAGAGCACAAATTAGGCAGTTGAGCGTCTTACCAAACCCGCGCTGCAGCTGTGCGTTTTTGTTCTCCATCATCAGTAATTTCCTTTTCAGCATCTCATTCTCGCTTTGCTTTCGAGATATCTCAAGATGCAAAAACGCACATTTGTCATCGACTAGTTTGGATATCTCTGCCACAGCTGCTTTAACCAAAACCTCCATTATTGAGGAGAGCTGGCTCTGAAAGGGAATGCACGTCGCCATGTTAATTCATGCAAAGTAATCTGTGAGGGGAAAAATGTAATAAAAAGGTCCGTCCGCCCAGTGATTCTTTTAAAAATTGCGAAAAACAAGAAGAGAAAATTTCACATCCCTGTGTGTGTCTAGCTAGCTGGAACCTTTCTTCCGTGTGGCGGAGGGCTCTACCGTAAATACAGGAGCAGACACGCAGTGAAATTACAACCAACAAGGAAGAGACGAACAGGAGGCTAAAATGGGCCTTCATCGTTGTTTGTCATCATTCGTAGGTGTTTCAGGTAAAACTAAAAGTGACTTACCTTCACTTGTCTGTCAGACAGCTGTACAGCCTTAAAAGTAACGGGACTGCTTGACATTTTGTGTAAAATTAAGGCCATCTGGCAGGCCAACAGCTCTACAAACACAAAAATGATCGTTTGTTGAAAACACTTGTTCCTTTTAAAATACAAATTCACACTTGCAAGTAGGTGTAAATTTTCTTCACTCTTTTATTATTATTTCTTAGATCTCCATTCTGATAGCTGCTTCAATCCTAAAAAAAAGCAGATCATCGCCAGTCCACTTTTGAAAATGAATATACCCTGCTGTTCCCCTTCTGCAGAGCAAGTAGCCTACATTAACCTATAAAACTAGAAGCTTGCTATTTGTCACCTATAAACTAGTCAACCAGTTGGCATTTTATGTGTTTAAGTTTAAGACAACTTGATTCTGAAGGCCCCATCTGTGATTTGTGACTCTTTGAAATTTGATCTAAATTGGGGGTCCCTCAAGGATCCATATTGGGTCCTCTTCTGTTTAGTGAAGATGAAATTTTAAACCTTTTCCAAGAATTTGGAGACCCTGGAAGAAAAGGAGGCAAGGTGAGATGAGTAACAAAAGAGGGAAGGATGAGGAAATAGTGCAGGAAAGATTTAACATTCAACAATCATTTACTTACAGAGTGCCAGACCCCACAATTCGATTGACTTGTTTTTGAATTTATTTGAAGATACAAAAAGCTTAACAAAGAAATCTGTTTTTTTCATTATATTCATCTTTTCAAATGTAACCTAACGTCCTGTATATAATGTGATAAACTATTACCATAAAGGTGCAGTAAATGTGATAGCCGTGAATCATGCTATAATAGGGTTTCTTGGGTGTCAGATTGACAATTATTGATCTGTGATCTTGTGTAGTAAACAGACTGAAAACAGTAAAATAAGGAAGAAAAAAAATTACAGGAATTTGATTTGTGACACTGTTTTGAAAGGCAATAACACTGCACTGGCAGGGTTAGGGATTTCATTCCCATGTGAAAAATGTAGGCACTCATCACACTGGGGTTTTGTGTCACCCTATCAGCCCTAGAAAGGTGCTCTTTATGTGGGCTTAGCTTGAGTGTTAATTTTGTCAAACTATTTTAATGACCTCTTCGAGTCCAGCCACCTGCTCCAAACACATGCAAACTGCACCACTCATTCAGAACCATTCAAAACAATTTACCAGTTTAATGGCTTTTTATATAACAGTTTTCCAAGTGCAATGCTCAACACTGGCTGTGTAATTTGTTCCGTCTGATACCCATAAACCAAGGGCATACTTCATAAAAATATCGCCCCCAAAATAAATGAACAAATTCCAAATTTTACAAATTCTTGATGACTATGGGGACCCTGTCTATCACTGAGGTATTTCACGTTTCGTTTGTTACACATAATGCACAAATTTACTGCATATTATTGAGCAGTAACTTATTATAGTCCCTTCCCTTTCTCCAAGAAAAACATTACCATGTTGTCCTTTACCATTTTAGTTAGTGGGAGGTCTGGTGCATTTGAAATCTTGGCCTGACTGGAAAAACACAACATTTTGCTTTAAATTTGCCTTTTTAAATACCAAAGTAACAGAATATTGCGCTAACATTATCAAGACATATTTACGTGCAGCTTTGTAGGCAATAGTAATTTGAGGTATACAGTACATTGTTGTATGAGGGTTTGTTCGGTTCAACTTGAAATGAAGACACTATGATCCATCTGCTTTATCAACAGTAAACATCTCAATGATTATTTTTAACAATGGCTTCAAATCACGACTTTAAAAAAAAGGTAGTGCCCCCACTGAATCCTCCTCAAAAGAAAAAACGTATTTTAAGATACAGAATACTGTAAAACTAATGTGGATCCACATCACAAAAGTGTGTCGTAGTACAATTTGGTCACAATCGTACAAATCTAAATAGAAAACTGTGATATATCTTTCGTTGATATGCCAAACCCATGAAATTTGCATACTGTAATTTGTTCTAATTCAGCCAATCCCGTTAAATACTGTTCAGCCAAAAAGTACATTGTGGTATTTTTCACATATTATCAAACCTTACCTCACACTAAAGAACGGGAAATGTTGATCCAATCAGGAAATTCAGCAACAGTGCAAAATTCTTCCTCATTACTTGTAAATTAAAAGGACACATTTTGAAATAAATGTCATTAAAGGAACACAGCACAGTGAGGCTAGTTTAGTCGGACTGAAAAAAAGGTTGGCTTACATTAACAGCCTGTAGTGATGACATACCATACTTATGTATAGACCAAAATTACTTGGATTGGTTTAGAATCTACGTGACGTACTCTATGTACTGTGAAAACAGCAAGAACCTGATACTTCAGTAAGTGAAACTAGTGATCAGTCTGACTAACAGCTTTGGCTGTAGGCCAGAAAATAGGACAGCTTCAATTGCCACTTAAAACACTCAGCACTGTTTGGTTTCTCCTTACTTTAATTAAGTTAATATTAAAGCCACTCCAAATGCCAGATCTGGCCAGCTTCAAGCGAGCAAAGAACATCTGTGTTCACTGTTCACACCAATAATGCTCAATCATCTTTTAAAAAAACATTTTATAAATGAGAAGATGGAGGAGGTCAAAGTAGCAGGAAAACATTTTGTGCAAAGTACTTAGACGTTAAACAGACATTTTCTTCTAAAGATTGCACTTAATCAGTGCTGCAAATAGAAAACTAATGCTTTTTGTTCTTCTGCTTTAGCTTTTGGAAGTTTTGGGACATGTCAAGTGTTTATTTAGACCTTGCAATGATTTGTCAACCGTGAGAAAGTAACTTGTTAGGACCGGCTGTGATGAAGCTTGGTGGAGAATCATATACAGTATTTCTCCTTGTTGTGTACATTTCAAATGACTTTATTCTACATGCAGTTTAAGGTGCAATTTCAGGATGCTCATCTGATTAAAGATCTTACCACATATCTCACAGCTGAAGGACTGCTCTATGATATTTTTACACTGGTGCCTCTGAAATAAACTGAAGCTATCAAAGCTTTGCCCACAAGTCGAGCATATAAAGCAATTTTGCCTGGTGGCTTCCCTGCCACAGTTGTCCTCATGGTCGCCTGAGGCGGTCATATTAAATTCAAACACACCTCCCTCGTGAGTCCTGTCACTCGCTGCGGTGTACTCATTCACAGCCACCTCTTGTGTAATATGTTGATCTTGCAGCTCAGGCGCTAGAGTCATATCAGAGATTCCTGACTGCATTCCCATCATTGAATACTGACCATTGTGCATCATTTCTCCCTTTTCTTTGTGGTCTAGAAAAGGCAGATCCTTGATTGGTGAGGTATATCCCTGCTGCCCATTGGCTGCTCCAGCAGCAGGACTGAGGTGATACTTGACATCGTGTAGAAGTACACAGACACTTTGTTCAGTGGCATCACTACTCTTCTCTATCCCAGATGTCCACAGCTGGCTTTGGTCTGGTGCTCCTGTGCCGTCATCAGTCCCTGCCTGACTTAGAGTCTGAAAATCCTCCCCATTTGGCTCCAGCTTTACCATGACTGTTTGCTCACCAACTGCCTCGCCGTACGTGGAGCCTGGTAGCTGTTCTTCTAAAGCTGCCAGTCCGGTCTTGGGTTCTGCCAGGTTCTTCAATGGTTGATTATCAGGCATTGTAAACATCAGGTGATGTGCCTCCAGCACATCCGTGTTCTCCCCTTTTCAGAAAAAATAAAGAATTAGAATGAGCAAATAGTGCTAATATGTTCACTTTTCTTGTGCTTTTATACGCAGCAGTGGTGCTTGTGTGCAAGATATGGATCCAGTAAACGGTGGAGTTAAAAATGGATATTTTACAATTATAAATTGGCTTAATTATATTGTGAATTTAGTATTTTTTCTTAAAGAGCTCTATTTCAAGATATATCCATTTAGAAAATATTTCTATCCCCTATTTCTAAAGTTTAGATTACCCACTTTGTTTTGTAACCTTTCCCACGTTGTCACCTTTGACAAAATTCACTGGTTCCAGCTTCTAAAGTGTGAATATCTGCTGGTTTTCTTGGTCTTCAATGATAATAAACTAAACATTTTGCGTTTTGGACTGTTGGTTGGACAAAACAAGTAAATTGAATATGGGAAAATGTGTTGGGCATTTTTTTTACCATTGTCTGACATTATAGGGATCAAATGATGGATCAATGAATCGAGAAAGTAATAGACAGGTTAATTAATATTGAAAATAATCGTTAGTTGCAGCCGTTGTCCGTATCTTATCTGGTAATGACATAGTTTCTCTCCTACCATTTCTGTGCGTCTTCATGTGGCCCTTGAGGCTACTCTTCTGATTGAAGCACCTCCCGCAGATATGGCAGCCGTACGGCTTCTCCCCGGTATGAATTCGTAAATGTCTGTCAAGGTGGCCGACGCGCTCGAACACCTTGCCGCAGTACGAGCAGACGAAGCATTTCTTTGGTTTGATCATCTGAAAAGACCTGCTTCCTCTCTGTCGGTGATGATTCAGCGCGGCTCCCGCCATACCATGCAAGCCTGCTTCACTTGCTATCATAAGTGTGTCTGAGGATCCATACGGTGTTTGGGAGATCATGCTGTTTTTGAGTTCCCCATATGGTTTCCCTGGAAAGGAGAACGTGCTACAAGAAGCTTCGACTGGTGGCGGGAGTAACTGAGCTATCCCCGGGAAGGACGTCATACTCTGCACTGAGCTGCCGAGATACTCCGCGCTGCTGATCTCTGTGCTGTTCTGTCCTTGTAATCTGGACATCCACTGCTGGCCGTCTCTCTCAAACGTTGTGAAGTTCTCACTGAGGTTGTTTACTCCTTCCACTGTTTGCTCGTTTCCTCCGTGAAACAGTGGTTGTGCTATATTCTCCTCTGCAGGCTCGGATTTTACGTGTACGGGTGTTGTGAGAATGTCCTCATTCTTAGGTAGGCCATCCTCAGCTTTCATCGGGATCTCTTCCTCTGGGCGATGAGTATCAGTACATGGATTCACCTCGGGAATCTGCTTCTGCTCGCCCACTTGGATCTCAACTGGTCTGGGTTGAATACCTGTTTATGCAGAAAGAAGACACCACAAGCATTTTTACCACCCACATCTACAGTAAGAAGTCTAAAGCCTTTTAGTTTATACCCTGACAAGACAGATTTTGTTCAATCTGCCTGCATATATTGGACAGTTGGGGGCCCTGCACTGCTTAAGCACAAATGGCACTTAATGCATCTTATCGCTATGTTAAGATTAGCAGAACTAACGATTAGTGAAGCACCTGAAGGTCTTGAGGGTAATGAATACCCCATTATTTCACTGGTGCATGGCATGAACATGAACTGAGATGTGACCCCAGTAATAAATATTCAATGGATCTCATACAGGGGCTGTTCAGAGTCTTGCCCTGGGAAGCAGAGAGGATATAAAAGGCCGGTCTTCTTATAAGGCAGCCAGACGAACACAGCTGTCGGCGGGGGCACTTTTAAGTCACCACCCCGCCCCCATTTACTGTAGTCTCGCCTAAACCACATAGTTTTTCTCTGCTTGCTGGGACACCGAGGAATGTCACAGCCAGAGATTTCCAACTGTGAATTGAACCAGGACTCCAAGACAGAGGATAAAAATAACACATGAAGAAATACAACAAGCTACCGATGTGTGAGGGAGGTTTGGAGGACCTTCAAATTAAGAGATAAATGTATACATATGAAATATATGTGCTTCTCCACATCAGCCACAAATATTTTAAAGGCTATTCAAGGTCCCAAGGGAGTCTTTATACTATATGAACTTTAAGAGAATCAAATAACTTATACAAGAGAGCCAGTGATCCAAGGCATCCAGGTTTGAACCCCCACGACCCTGTGAGCCTCCCTAATCCTGCCCTGCTGAAGAGTCTTTGAGCAAGACACTAAATCCCCACCAGCTCCACGGCCAAAGGTCCTGACCTCCCTGAGCAGGAAAACAGAAGAACTTCTTCATTTTCAAATTTCTTTTCAGACATTTATCAAGAGAATATTGTGCACAGACTCACTCGGGGCAACACCCTGCTTTGTATATACATCTAATCTAACTGGCACTTGAAAACTGTCAAGTACTCGTTCATTGTAATGAGTGTTTTGCTCAAGGGCAACTCTAAAGGAACTTGATGACAAACGGAAGATCAGTACTTTTTGATTTACCCTGCAATGTTTTTCCCATCTGGCTTAAGCAACCTAAGACAACGATGCATTTTACTTACATCTTCTGTGAATCTTCATGTGCTCCTTTAGGCTGCATTTCTGATTGAAGCGTCTCCCACATATCTCACAACGATACGGTTTCTCACCAGTATGAATCCTTTTATGCCTCTCGAGGTGCCCGGAGCGCTCAAAATATTTACCGCAGTACGGACAGGTGAAGCCTTTCTTAAACATTAACCTCTTCACCGTCCTCCTCCGTACCGTGTTGTACGAGGTGCGGTACTGGCTGTAACCCAGCAGCCCACGGCTGAACGGGCTCGGCTGAAACCCACCGGGGCTGCTGCAGGGCGCGGCCAGACCGGTGTCCAGAGACGATTCAGGAAGACACAACAAGGAGTTCTGCCCTAAATTTAAATAATCTGAGTTGTTGCGTCCCGTCTCTGTTTGTGTTGTCGGTCTCCACTGCGCACTGTCCCGTTCATACAAGGTTTGTTGTTCAGGTTGTCCTCTGGCCTCTTCACTTCCTTCTTCCACAGGTTCACATTTCACCTGCACCTCAGGTATGGACAGGATGTTCTGGTCCTTATCAGCGTGCACATTTTCAAGTGAAGTCCTCTCTTCACCAACATCACCCTGACTATCTGTGGAAAGGAGATGATAAAGTTGTAGAACAGTGATTTAGCTGCGAGTTTTAAAAAGGAGGTACAAATCTAAATACGTCAGTGTCGATATGTGTATTAAAATTGGTCAGTAACTTCATTCTGACGCATCTAGTAGTAGCAGAAAATAATGGAAATGATCAGCCACGACTGAAACACACCTCGTGTGATCCTCAAGTGTATCTCACATTTTAATTTCGCACTGTTCCGGTTTTGAAACCAAGTTTTGACTCAACTGTTGCGCTGTGTGAGAGTTTGCACACTCAAGCAAAGTGGTCCTCTCTTAAAAACAGGAAACCACTGTTCGAAATTTAACAGCCGCATTGGCGTCGTAGTGCCTGAAACCCAGATTTTATGACATGATCAACAATTCATCAGCAAATTGAACCCGCAGTAACGGATTGTTGGTTGTGAACGCAGCATTGACACATCATCACCTGTTAAGCTCACTGAATGGTTTGGTGAGTATGAAAATGATGTGAATGAAATGCTGCGTTTCACACCTATAGAAGATTTTGGACCA
>NTHP01000254.1:639040-717391 GCA_003416845.1 Oplegnathus fasciatus
AAAAAAAAAGGCAGACCAAGTGTCAGGGAGGACTGAACTTTAAAAAGCCAGAAAAGTGGCCCAACCGTCCGGGGGCGAGGCTGCAACTTCAGTCGCCCAAGCTAACCGAAACAGGCCATGTGTGAAGCCGCTGATTGTGCACAAACTGCAGCTATATGGTTAGCTTGGTGTTGGTTTTAATGTGTACCGCTTTCAGCTAGCAGCAGCTAATTGGTACAAAGAATAAACACAGGTTCTCGTTTTACGGAAGTGATGACACAAATACCGTAAACACAAGAGGAAGGGCGCAACGCAGATTGCCGGGGCACTTCCGAGGTGAGCATAAATGTTTTTAAAATTTAACCAACAAACAAATCAAAAACAACAACATGTAGGCCTTTCACCAGTTAAAAAAACACAGGAAATAATCAAAGCAGCAGTAACCTCTAAAATAAGTTAATAAAAATAAATTGAATAAAATGGAAAAACTTTTTACAATTTATAGAAAAAATATGGCATCTGTTTACCTAATGTTAAGCAATATTTACACTTTGGCTTTCTTAAAAGATCCTTGAAATTAAAATATCAAATCATTTTCAAAAGCTGAAAACGTTGAAGTGAAGCAAGTAAGTGGAGATTTGTTTTGTCTACCGCTGTTTCAAAGGTCAACAATGACCCGCCAAGTTCAACTTTTAAGCCAACATGGATGAGTCCTACAGTCCTACAAGTGCTCAGAATACGGATGTGGTTTGAACATCTACAGTTCCATAACAAACTAAATGTATTTTAGCAATGTAATACCATTAAAATGTACAGTTTACTTTACGAAATTTCACTTTTTTGCCAACCATAACCAATAATATTATGGACTGGCCTGTCACCCCAAGACTCCACATACTGAAACACAATGGATGTAATTTGACAACCATTAAGGTACTTTATTTATTTATTTTTTTATGTCCCCCCAACAAAATATTACTTAATTCATACAACTATGCTCATTAACTTATAATATAGAAAGTTCATACTTGAAACAAAGACAAGTAGGGAAAAAAGTAAATAAATAAAATAAACAACAACATAAACAAATAAATACATACATTTATAGTATGTGTTACAGAGTTAAATACGTTTTAGAAAAAATAAGCAGGCATGTAATATATATACTTATATACTCATATATAAGTATATATATATTTAAAAATCCTTCAGGGGAAGCTGTAATTAAAAAGGTGGAACCTTTAAGACAAAATGGGGAAAAGAAAAACTGGGAACATTAACATACTTTAAAGATGTAGTCTACGATTCTAATCCAAAACAGTTTTTGTCAAATTCAGAGAATATCTGCTCACGGTCCGCTAACTTTCCGTTCTGTGTGTAGGCTGAAAAAAACAGGGTGGGGTGTATTTGTTTAACTGTTGAGTTCAAATATCAACAAGCTTTCTCCAGAATCATAGACTACACCTTGAATGTCAAGAGAAAACAAATCTCTACAGACAGATTCAAATTAAGTATAATATAAAACACAATATCTTATTGCATAGGCACACACCCACATCCCCTTTACTATGACACACTTAAATCCTCGCTGGTGCACCCAACTGTTTTTAGAGGCCATGTAATAAGCTGAATAAACATCACTTCTGTGTAACCAAGGTGTGACAGGTAATTTTGGATTAAATAAACAGTGTGTATCTGGAAGGCCCAACATTGTGAAGACAAAGGAACATTAAAAAAGTACCACTCAGGGAGAGGATACCAGAAACTTTCCAAGGCACTGAAATACAACAAGATCATGATAAAACTGGAGAAACAAGAGATGCACCGATCCAACTTTTTCTCTCCCGATACCCATTCCCATACCTGAAGTGAGGATGTCTGCCAACATAGAGCACTGATCTGATACCTGTGCACTCTTTGTCTGAAACTATGAGGAACTAATCGGGATCATTATTATGTAAGGTAACATGAGCCCAGAGAAAGAACGAGTTGGCATCCCACAGTGACTGCATCTATTTATCTGATAGCAGAAACACAAAAGTTTCCAATGAAAAAGAACGTATATTTATTTTTGGATCGGTCATGTCATGGCAGATACCTTATAACTTAATAAAGTTAGTAGCGGCACAGATACTGCTCCAGCATATCGGATTGTTGCATCTGTAGGAAAAACTGTTGCACAGCTGTAAATCTATCTAAAGGAGGCTATCCTGTGTGGGAGGCCAGATAGGATGCCAAGGCTGAAATGGCCATTTCCTAACAACAAATACCATGTGTTGACGGTATGGTTGGGAAATATGACGATATAAACTAGTTAAAATAGTCTTTTAAAAAAATCTTAACTTTATAGTAATCATCTGGTGACCCCTTAAGTTCATCTGGTGACCCCTTGTTGAGGTCCTGACCATGATATACCCCAATGTACGTCGATATCGCAATATAAACGTACATATATTGTAAAAGAGGATTTTATTCATATCGCCCACTCCTTGTTTAGGCACACACAACTTATTAGTCCTATTAAAAGTGTCTAGCTGACGCCTGTGACATTAAACTGAAAGTGTCATTTGGCAGTGTGTATTTCAAAAATTCTTGTACTGTTAATGTACAAATACCTGTGTCGATTCACAGTAATAAATCCCACACTTTGATTCCAATGATAAAGAAAGAGTAATTGCATTATCGAGTCCTGACTGAGAGAAAAATAACCTGGTGAATCTAAAAATGAGCCTGCATTTCCAACTCATGCAAGACACTGGTTAGAGCAATTAATAAATATAACAATCACGTTTATCCTCACTCATGGTTTGAACACTGCCAGCATCCCTGCCTCGCCTCCTTAAACACATGGTAGACATTTTATGGTTGCATTCAATGCATTAAAACGCACGCTGGCAAGATAAATAAGAAGTTTGTGCAAATTCTCTTGATGAGTGTCACTGAGAGGCCCGGTATCTGAGCGCTATCTTCCCTGCAAGTGAATCTCTTGATGTATTTTGAGGTTCCCGAGCACGGTGAAGCTTTTACCACACTGCCCACAGCTGTACGGCTTCAGCCCGCTGTGGAACCGCTCGTGTCTCAGGCAGTTGTCCTGCCTCGAAAACATCTTGCCGCAGATTTTGCAACTAAACGGCCTCTCTCCCGTGTGCACGCTTTGGTGCGTCTTCAGCCGGGTCTTCTGGGTGAAAGACTTCCCGCATTCAAGGCACCTGAAAGGTTTAAAGGGTTGGTGGGTGGCTTTGTGCTCTTCTAGCTGAGACAAGCGGGGGAAACCCCTGTTGCAGACCGAGCAGATGAACAGTTTCTGATTTGTTCTCCAAACATTCATTAGTCTTTTTGCTCTCAGGTGGTTTCTGCTGAGGATGTGAGCTTCTGTGTTTGGTCCTAATGTACCTGATATAGACCTCTGTGCATGAGGTGGGGCTAGCGATGGCCCGGCCTGCTGCAAAGCAGACTGCAAGCACTGGTCCTGGCTGACCGCGGGGTGTGGAGCATGTCTGAACTGTTCATTGTGAACAGACTCTGGAGGGGTACCTCCCATGCACATAGGTTGTATCTGCACCTCTACTTTTATCGGCACACTTAAGGAATCCTCTGCGATTTCCTCTGCGTCAGATAAAGAGTTATAAGAACTTTCTGTATTTCTGTGAGCAGCATATTGCTCAGCGTGAGGGGAGAAAATCTGTATGTGCTGCTGCATTGCAACAGAGCTTTTCTCAAACATGCTACAAGCAGGAGGAGGCCAGATCGGGTCATCTCGCTCTCCCGCCTCAAAGCAAATGTCTGCTGTTGCAGAGCTGTCTGTTGTTTCCTGGGTGGCAAGCTCATCCGCCGGCTCGAGTTTCACCGCTGGCCTCATGTCACGGCTCTCCTCCGCTCCATGTTGAGGCTCGCAGAGTGAGTCAGCAGTCTTTGGTTCCAGATACACTGCACACGTTTCCTGATCTTCTATTTCGTCTGCAATTGACAGAAGGAAAATTGCAGGGACACATAAATTTGACCCCGCAAATGCAAGTCAAGAAAGCAAGAGCACAGTCGGCGCGTTTCCATGCACCTGTTTTTATGCATATTCACAATTTGCACATAAAAACAGCTGGATGGAAACGCAGAAAATTAAATAATAAATTGAAATATTGTTGAAAACAAACATAAATGCCATATTTTCATCATGTTTTCCACCTTTTGAGGTTTGACTGGCACTCAAATAATTGCACTACATTTGCATGGAAACCTGGCTGGTTATTAAGTGGAACAGCACAACCCCATGGCTGTTTACTCACCCTGTTTGCTGGAAGGTGTCCATGTCTGGAAGAGCTTTTTCTGAACACTAAACAGGAATTCCTCATCAAGTCAGTATAAGTGAGATGATGAGCCAGTGATCGACTGAAAATGTATCCAGTTTTTCTAAGACAGTAAATTTTCAGACTTGAAACGATTAGTCAATTAATCAATTAGTCAATCCACATAAACTTAACTGGCATCTGTTTTGATAATTCCCAAAACATTCCCCGGGTCCCTCTTTTCACCTGTGAGGATTTGCTGCTTTTCTTGCTCTTCTGCGATAGCAAACTGCACATCTTTCTGTTTTGGACTGTTGCTCAGACACAATAAGCAATTTAAAGATGTCATCTTGGACTTTAAGAAATTGAGATTTTTTTGCACTATTTTCTGACATTCTATTAACCAAACAATTAACGAATGAATCAAGAAAATAACTGGCAAATTAATCAATAATGAAAATGTCAGTTAATCTGCTTTTCAGTTTGGTTGAATTGATGCTTTTTTTTTGTCAGAAGTGATATTGAACTGCATATCTATAAGTTATGGACTGTTGGTTGGATAAAACAAGCAATTTGGGGATGTAATCTTGAACATTAGGGAGTCATAATGGGCTTTTTTCACATTTTTTGGGGCATTTTATTGATCAAACAGAAATCAGATGCAGCCCTAATCATCTAAGTTAGTCACCTAACACTTTTCTGGTTATTGCTTCCAAATTTCATGTTTTCTTGCTTTTCTCCACATCATTATCCAAAATGTTATACTTTGGGTCTGGCAATTTATAGATAAAATTAAAAAAAAACAAGAGTGCCTGAGTATTCAGTGATTCATCTTTCAGCCGAAGTTAACAGGAGATCATAAAAAATCGCTAAAGATCTTAAGTTATGTTCTACCAAGCAAGGGAGATTGTGTGTCGGAAAGTAAAATCTGAATTTCAGAGTTTTTGAATGAAGTTTGGTGTGACGGTTCTCCAGACCCAGATGTGGGAGCTATCTTACCTTTTTGGGGGACCTGGTTCCCGGCTGCTGTTTGCTCCTGCTTGTCCTCTGTGGCTCGGGTCGTGGCTGCTTCTTGAGCTTTGCAGAGTTCAACCTCCATCACCTTCAAACTTCTTTTGAGCTCCTGGATCTCACTGTCCCTCCGACACATCTCCAGGCGCAGGACCACCGTCCCGTCCTCCACCAGCTTCGTTATTTCGGCGACCGCAGCTTTCGCTAACACGTCCATGATGGCTGCGACCTGCGGAGCAAAAGTGGAGGGGAAAGACATCCTGCCGAGCGACAATAAAAACTCACTAGAAGCAAATTGTCAAGCTTTACTTCACAGCTGGGGCTGCTGCAGTGAGGCGAAGCATCTTTCCAGCAGTTTTATTTTGGTTTACTTCCGGGAAAATTAAAGGGCGGATGTGACGTAGAGAGAGAGACAGACGTACCTCTTCTAATAAACGTGAAATATAAATCTCTNACATATACATATATATATATATATATATATATATATATATGTATATACTTTCTTCAAAGCAGAATAGAATAAAATAAAAAGAATCAGTTTATTTTCAAGCTAAGTTTGTGCTGTTTGGCACAGGAAGAATGATTTCAACTTGCCTTGCCTCCTTTGTCTTTATTTTCTTCCCTCTCTCTTTCTTTAGAATTATTTTGAATCTCTTAAGCTTGTCAGTCATAAGAAATGTGTACATTCAATTAACCGTCTTTAGGCCCTCAGGCATTATTTACATAACTAATAATTAACAATCCCTTTTGCACATTTTTATCAAATTTCAAATTTTTCATTGGCATTTTATGTTTGTTTTATTTAATATACAGTATAATACTTTTTACAAGTAAGTACAAGTAAGCAGCAAACCACTCATTACGACCCACTCTGACTGTGACCTGAGATAAAAGCCTACAAATCAAAGCTCAGTGTCAGCTAAATGTCTGAAGGTGTAAGTTAAACACCATCATTATAATATATTAAATGTCAGTAATATATTAACATAATTATAATGCAAGACATGGCTCTGTCACTTTTGTGCTATATGTGATACTTGTTCCAGTAAAGTTTAGATAAATAAACATGGAGAACAAAGTTGACTTGAAAATATAACGATAATAATAATAATAATAATAATAATAATAATAATAAAGGACAGGCAAACATCTGGAAACATAGTTTTATTCACAAAATCCAAAAAAAAAGACATTTGCAGATATTATATTTATCATAAATGACACATTCTCTTCATCATCCTCTTTCAAACCTACCATTTAACTACACACTTGCCAACTGTTTATTTATACATATACTGTGTACATACATATACTTTATATAATTACAAAGTATTGTATAATTAGACTTGTGCAAACAGGAGCGAGGCTAATATTTTTACTTTCGATCAAAATTGAGCTATCAAATGTTGTGATGTTTTGTTTTACAGACCTTGAGTATGGAAGCTATGAAAGTTCTGGCTTTATATAGTAAACATCAGTTTACCCAGGTGGATTGTCAAATGTTTGATCTTCAACATGTTTCAGCAGCACTTCACCTTTAATCTCATCTGTGTGTTTGCTTTCAGTTTCAGTTTAATTTAACTCAATAGCAGGTAGCACAATTGCAGCAGTTCATTTATTAGCTACTTGATGGGGTGTCCTGGTGACCTAGGGGGTTTAAGATGCTGACTACATAATTGCATCCTCCCCGGTTCGAGTCCGGGGACCTTTGTTGCATGTCGCCCCCGTCTCTTTTCCCTCATTTCCTGTCAGCTCTCTGCGGTTCTCTGTCTAAAAAAGGGAAAAAAAATCCTCCTCCAGAAAAAAAACTTTCAAAAAACCTATTAGTTTCCAGGCTGCACAGCAAGTTTGTGCATGGCAGAAAACACACCCACACATCTTTAGTAGCATTGCATAGACAATACTGTAATTTACACTGGAAGAAAATCCTCAATCAGTGTGGGAAAAATACAGCCCTTTATGCTACACGTAGAAAAATAGTTTGTACAGTCAAATCAGTTTAAATCAATGTACAGACCAAAAGAAAAAACCCTTCACTGTACTTCATTTCCCCAATCCCTCTGCCTCTCCTTCTCCTTCTCGCACTCTTTCTCTTTTTCTCGCCTCATGGTTGCTTTGGCAACGGCCTCGTCGAAACACATGCTGAGGGGACTGTTTCTGTTTGCGTCCCTCGTGGCACTTTCATCCCCATCTCTCCTCCTTTCCCTCTCTTTCTCCCCTCCCCTGAGTGTTGGCTTCTCCTTCTTCCCCCCGCCCTCGTCTCCGTCGTCTCCGTCTTTCGCCTGTTCTCTCTGCGTGTCTTCCTTCCCTCTGTCGGCGTCTCTTCTCTCCCTTTGCTGCTGCTGCTGCCGGAGGGTCAGGGCGGTGATTTTGCAGTGCTGGGGCTTCGGCGGCACGACCGGCACCGCTTTTACTTGGTAAACCTTCGGATGTTTGGAGACGACCAGCTTCCTTCCCACTCCTCCTTGGCTGCCGTCACTTTCCTCACACTTTCTGCCCTCTTTCAGTTCCTTCACATCAGACCTGACCTGTTTCAGTTGTTTATCTACATGTGGCAGTGTTCTGCGTTGCTCATCAGCTCTCACTTTGTCATGGTTCTCTTTTTCTTTTGAAACCACTTCTTCTCTGTCATGAAGCTGTGCTTCGTCGTTGACGGCATGCTTCCCTTGAATTGCTTCATCACTTGTCTTTGGTAAGTTTGTCTCTTTTTCCATCTCTGGGTCTGTGGGCTTTTCTTCAGTTGTCTCCATTGATTCCTCCTCTACCTGTATTCTAACTTCTGTCTCGCTTGTCCCTCCTTCGTCAACTTCCACCATTTTCTCTCCTGAAACCTCCTCTCCAACTTTGACATCTTCAATCGTATCTCCCTCCAGAGCAACACTTCCTCTTGTACCCTCCTTCTCAACCTGCTTACTTTCCTCATCCTCTATCACGTCACATATAACATCCTCGAGTTCACCCCAAATTTCATAAATTGCACTACCCTGCTCTTTGCCACCGTCCTGCATCTTTTCTTCATGTTCTTTGTCAGCTATCACTTTCTTGCCTTCCTCTGTGGTTTCTTCCCACATGTTCTCATCACTTCCTTCTATTTCCAGAACCATTTCTTGGCATATATCCTCTGTCTCATTGCATACCTTCCTGTCCCCTCCCTCATCACTGTCCCCTCCAGCATGTTTAAAGTCTCTGGACTCCTCTAATGGAACATCAGCAGTTTCTTTCTGCGTGACACAAGAAACTGCATGACAAGGTGGATAATAGCTGCGAGGATTATCAACCACTTCCTTCTCCTGCTCGACTGTAACGTCAGCCACAGTGCTTGATTCATCATTGCTCGGCAGGGGAAACTCAGCACAGTGGTTTGTTGATGACTCTGAAGTGAGAGGTTGGTCTTTGTCACTTTCAGTATCTTCCATGGCACTGTGGTCTTCCTCTGTCACTTTGCTGCAGATGAATGACAGATAGAAACATTTAAGACATCTATAAGCGGACATGAAGAAAGAGATATCTTGCTTCAGACAACTGGTTGTAAAATTAAGTTTCAGTGCAGTTTTGATTCTATAATAAAAAATGCTGTTTGTTTCATTTATGTGATTTTGGAGGAACAATGTTTTTTTCTGATTTGGAGGAACTTTTTTTCATTAATTTATGGCGAGCTAAACAAACAAGATGAGATGTACTTTTTGCATATTCCTTACTGGCTGATTTTATTTATGTCACTATTTGTAGAATTGTTATTTGATTATATGATCTTTCAAGTTATTTTAATGGCTCGATTTTTTCTTTGTAAAAAGGGGATAGTGGCATGCTTTGCTATCTGCCACAGATTCAAATTCTTTAGTGGCTTTAAAGCGAGACTCTGTTACTTTTGCAGGTAGCAATGGTAAATGCTAAAATGCTAAAACAGTTAGTTAGCTGACTCAGTAGCGGCAGTTATGCAGAAATATCTATCTGAGGTTTGCTAACATTAGCTAAGATATGCTACTGTACCACCACTGGTCATACCAGACCAAGTAAAGTAGCAGCGGCAAAACCCCTGAGTTCACTGAATGAGTGTGTTTTATTGCTTATGAATTTAACTTGGAAGGAGGGAGAATACGTTTTTTTTACACATCCAGCAGATACAGCTGGTAGAAAACAGTGAAACGGAACAAAGTCATTTCTCTTTCTATGGTCTCCGGTGCGGCGCCGATTGGAGACACATGCTGTACCTGGCTAGTTCGGTATGTCCCTCCCCAGCAGTTGGCCAGGATCGGCTTGCTGGAGCCAGGTACCGCAGAGGCTCGGCGAGGCCACCGTTGTGTTCAGCGTCAAAAAGTACCCACCGTGGGCATGATTTCGAGTCGATTCTGCCCTCGGAAATAGTTTTAAATCATTTATTACAGAATGAAAGGGAGAAAGGAAAAAGTCAGGGATTATCTTTTTGCTCAATATCTCCTTAACAGCTGGGAGTTGAGACACCAGCCTTGGCTTGTTGGCTCCGCACGATTAAAACCTAAATAATCTCAAACAGGGGATTTTGTATTCTTTTTTGCAACTAGCTCTTCCATGATTGTTGAAAATGACGTGTGGGGAGTGGGGGACTCCCCCACCCCCTGCGCGCGCCGCACACACACCTGTGCATACTATATCTGTAATCAGCGGTTGTTAGGCTGAAGGTGGCCAGTTGGAAAATTTTTGCCCAACCCTAATACGGAACAACATTAGCAATCATTTATATCGAGTTTCTGGCCAACTGACGAATGTAATTTCGATATTTACTCTCCTCCTGTTTTGAAATATCTGGCTTCTTAGCTCCTAAATGTCCCACTATGTTCACTAGCTAGTCGCTAACTGTGTCCGTCTGCCGTGTGGTGTTGAGCAGGTAGTGTACAGTGGGTTTATCAGGGGTTTTCCCTTAAAACAGCTGCCTGCTGCAGCTAGAAACGGGTTTGATGAGAGCAGTGAGAGTGAACCAAATAGTAATGTTGCAGACTATAAAACCAAGACAATGAACTGAAAGACGCTAAAACGCTCTGTAATTATCTGTGGGTTCATCACTACAAGCACTCTGACGCATTGTTAGTATAAAAATATTCACTGAAGCAGCTTTAAAGGTGCCGAAACACACTTGCATTATAACTGTTAATGTTGTGAGGTTTGTTATGCATAAATGTCAGTTTCACCTTTGCCTATTGTTTTCCAGTTGGTCTCTTCCCTGGTGAACTTCCTCTTCTGTCTTTGTTACCTCCTTTTTGTCCAGTCCATCTTCTTTGTCTTTCACTTCTACCTGCTCCTGATCTCCAGCACTTGATTCTTTACATGCAGGAAGTTCAAGGTTCAGTGACTGGTATTCTCTTTCCTCAGCGCTCTGTACAGGATGTACAGGAACTCCACCAAGAGTGCAACTGTGTTGTGTATCAGTGTCTTGATCAAACCCGGTCAAATCGTTTAAAAAGAAATCAGAGGGCAGGCTTTTAATAAACATGTTGTCATCGTCCTCGCTGCTGTAATCATTATCATCACTGTCGTCCCCTGTGACCTCCTCTTCAGAGCAAGACTCCTCCGGCCCGTGGACAGGCGAGGTCATGTAAGGCAAGCTGAGGGATTTAGTGTGTCGGCTGTGTGTGTCGATGTTGAGCGGCCTGTGTGGATTTAACTCTGTCGGACTCTGGGTGTGTGTTTCAGGGCCTGGTAGCAGGTGTGTCTGGAGCTCTGCAGGATGACAGGAAGACTGAGCTTGCTCCATGATTTCATATTCATCATCCGAGTGACCCGGAGGTTCAACGGAGAACTCGTTCACCTAACAAGTAAAAAGAGGCAGGAGTGAAAGGGAGAAAAGTTTCTATTTTTCTCCTCTGCAATCGTTTAGCCCAAAGAAAATGTGTTAAGAAATATGTCCCACCTTCAAATACTGTTAGATAAACAACACAACACACACCTGGTAGGGGACACTGCAGTCCATATGGTCCAGGACGCTGCAGTCCATTTGAT
Organism: Oplegnathus fasciatus; assembly: GCA_003416845.1. Taxonomy (NCBI): domain Eukaryota; kingdom Metazoa; phylum Chordata; class Actinopteri; order Centrarchiformes; family Oplegnathidae; genus Oplegnathus; species Oplegnathus fasciatus. The sequence continues at coordinate 650,287 of NTHP01000254.1, forward strand.
CCAGGAAATCAAAGTTATCTTGAACGTAGCCAGACAGTCCCAGGTCGTCCTCCTCCACTTCAGTTGAGTTGAGGACGTCAGAAACATCAGACAGCGAGCTGTCACTACACTGAGTCACCTTTGGCTGTAAATCAGCTGCCTTCATCCCTTTCATGTCTGTAAATGAAGCACGGACCAAGATTAAAGATGAGCTCATATTACTTACTTCCATGTGTGCGATAGATGCAACAGAATAAGCTCAAATTTCAAGAACGCTTATTAAAATAATCTAGTTTTAAGTTGTAAAATGTAACCATCACATTACCAAAGACATCAGATGTATAATAAAATATCATGACCGAATGAATATATTGTTATATAATACTATGTAATATGAATATTTGTGTATGTGTGATAGAAATGTTCCAGGTGAGGAAGTAGGTATGTAGTATGTGAGTCTCTGCGTTAAAATTTGTTTAATGTCATTTCAAAATGTTATCTAGTGTTTGTAATTGTATTTATTTGATTTATTTATATTGTTAATCCATTAATCACTTAAAGAGTAACTCAACTTGCCCTAAAATCTCTGTTTTTAACTTCTCACCTTGCTGCAGTGATGTACAGATGTACTCCAGGATGCTGTGACATCACTGTTGGATGTGTGGTTACAGGTGCAACCACACATCCAACCACACCCATCAGTGATGTTAGGCGTGGTCAGAGGTGAAACAGGCTTGAAATTTTCAAATAGGGAGCCTGGTGTTAAATCACTCTTTAAGTCACTGTTTCACAACCGTTTTGCTTGTTTGCCAGTTTGTAACCAATTGCATTTAATTTAATTGTAAAATGAACATATTTGAGCTTTGGACTGCTGGTTGATAAAAACAAGCACTTTAAAGATTTCATCTTGAGTCGTGGAACTAGTGATGGGCATTTTTAAAATGAAGCGATGTGTACATGTGGCCCCCAATTGCAGGTTATGTCCTTGTTGTGAGCAGTTTATACAACAAGCGAAATAGTGTTTCCTTCTCAAATAGTTTAGTAAGAGTTCTATTTGAGGGATTTTTAAAGGCCAGAAGATGTGAATATATCCAGTATTTCACAAGAAAAAAGAAAAAAAATGAGAAAAGTCAAAATAAATCAACATAAATTTGAGTTTTTTTCTTTGATCCCTCTGATCATCTTTTTTATCCTTTTAGTCATTTTGTGATCCATCACACCAAGGACGGGAACCACTCAAATAAATTATTATTCATACAAATCATTGGTGTTGAAGATCATTAGTTGAAGTATTTATAATAAAGGAGATGCTGGTTATGAAATAGGTGAAATTACCCATGTATTCATCGTTGTTATCAACATTCTTGTCATCATCGACAGCATCTTCATCATTATCTTCCTCAGTGTTGGAGGTCAGGCTTTTGGCTCGCTGCTCTCTGGACACACTTCGACCTCCCATCGCCGGCTCCGGCGTCAATCTACGTTCTTCTCTGACCTCCTCCTCTTCCTCCTCCTCCTCCTCCTCCTCTTTCTTTCCTTCACCGTCTTCCTCCCCACCACCACCTGCCACTGTGTTCCCTTCTGCATCCACGACTCCTTCCCTATCCGTCACTTTCTCCCTGTGATTTTTCTCCTCTTCCTCAACCTTTCTGCCTTCTTCCACCTTCCTTTCCATTCCTCTGCTTTCCTTCTTCTCCGCCTTCTCTCTTCCCTCCTTACCTTCCGACCTGTCCCCTCCATCCTTATCCCTGCTGCGATGGATGACCCTGTCGCCCCCGCCCCCTTGCAGCACCCCTAATGCCAGGTTAGAGGTGATATGCAGGGGCACAGTAACCATGGTGGGCCCCGTGATGTGCATGGCTGCTCTTCGGCCTACTTTAGTGGAGAGTCCTGGGGATCTGGACTGTAGAATCTCATTGCCTGTGACTCCTGAACCTTCAGGGTCAAGGGCAGTGTAGGTGCCCTGGATCCCCGCACCCCCGCTTACTAACCCTGTCCCCCTGCGGTAGGTTACAGCATATTCACTTCTACCCATCGCGCCGGTGGATGCCGTGACATCCGTGCCAGGCTGGGGGGAGGAGGTGATGAGGGGAGACACCGGAGAGATGCTGGTGGAAGGAGGGTGCTGGGCAGTCCGTCTGGGACCTGGAATAAAACAGACAGATAAGACAACTGTGCAGCTGTTTTTGAACAGTTTAATCCTGTTTCAGAAAACTGTTTCAGACATCTTTAGGCAAACAATTTGTAGATTTTGTTTTAAAGGGTCAGTACTTCATCCCGCGCTTATCCTCAGTGTTATCTAGCCATGAAAGTTGTTCAGCTTTTATGTGCAGGTTTTGACCAGACTTCATCTGTCTCTGCTAAGTATTACAAAATTTGAACATGTCAGCTGGAAAGACAATTTGTTGTGTCTTTCAATGTCCCAGTTACTCTGGATCCGGACTCTAATCCACAGACCTCACTGTCAGCATTTGCCCCTGGAACTACTTTTTACCAAAGAAAAAAATAGTATGAGTGTATGTATGAATAGTTATTTGAGCAACACGAACAAAATTTCATTCATCTCCATTGTCATGGGGTTGTTGCAGATGTTTTACAGGCAGGCGTCTCAAAACCTAAAATCATAGAACCATGGCCAGACACCACTTCTTTAAGAGAGAATTTTTATTTATTTATCTCTACATTTATTTTGGTCTTGTGGTTTGCTCCACAGGTCAATCAAAGCAAACACATTATATATATACCTGTATATTGATATTTCTCTTTAGTGTGCGTAGAGTTAAGTATTAGTTTCTTCTATTGTTGAAATGTTTATGTTTTTTGTTAATAGTTCTGACGAAATCAGCTGGGAAATGTGTGACAAGGGCAGCACCTTCATTTGGATAGGGCGGGGTGCTGAGGGAGTCCATGCTTCGTGCTGGTCTCAAAACAGGCCTTTCTTTCTCTGAAACAAAGAACCAATTATTTAAGACAAAATATATAAAAGTGGGGTTCAAAGTTCAAGTACAAAGTTCAAAGTATCTTTATTGTCCTTTACAGAAAAATTGGTTTGCAGCCAGGATCATACAAAAACACACAAAACACCTAAACACTGGTGGACAACCAACAAACAACAGTGGACAGAGTGGTTCAGTAGGAGGTCATTCAGCGTCCAGGTCAGAGTGTCAGTAAACAATCTAAGCAATATGTGCCAATGAGCAAGGAAACAAAAGGACAAAGGAAACCTTGTATCTCTTGCTCCTCATAACAGGCACCTTAAAACGACGACCTGAGGGTAACAGTTCAAGCTCTATCCGCAGGGGGTGATCTTGGCACTCCAGAAGGGAAGCAGCCTTCCTAAACACCTGCTGGTTGTAAAGGTCTCTAAGCTCGGCTTGAGTCCTGAGAACGATACGAAAGTATTTATAGCTATCCACCCACTCAATACCAGCACCGTTGATGGTAGTTAGTACCAAGAAGTCTTTGTAAAGCTGGTTATCATGTGAGGGGTGAGGATAAAGAAACAAAGTACACAGGAAGTTTAAACCTCCTGTGTCAGACAGATTGTTTTTTAGGAAAAAGCCTGAGTTGTCATCATTTTCTCCTAACAATTTGGTTATAAATCAAATTTACTGAGTTTACTACTGAGAATCAAAAATTCATTTTCAGTGAGTAAGTGAGTAATCTCCCCCTGCACACATGTGTAAACTTGAACGAGAGAGTTTACAGAGATCTATTATGGCAGAATGTAGTACAATAATAAACACAGAGGAAAAACTTTGCATTTAGTTTAAAAGGTAATTATCGGGGGTAGGAGAAATTTACCAGGACTGATAACCATCACAAGGTTTTGTACCTTTGGCTGAGTGTTTGTGTCTCCGTCTTGGGTCGGGGAATCGTCCTCCGATGTTGAAGATGGACATCCACTTCCTGCCTTTGAGAGATCCTTTCCTCCTGAACGAGACCCAGACAGGAAGATTCACCAGCCTGCTTTCTAAGACTTAATTACTTGATGTAACGCCATCATGACAGCAAACACTGTAAGCAGGTTCTCTGAATGCCTGCTTGGTAAACGGGTAAACATACATTTGGACTGGCATTTTCATAAATCTCTTTATTTTCCAGGCTGCACCACTCAGATTTACGTAGGATGTACCAGCTGGTAATTATTCACCTTTGACCTCTGCATGAAAAACTTCCAATCAACCAGATCAGATGAGATAAATAAATACTGTTAGTCTACTCACTTGTCTGTGCCTTCAATGATAGCATGGTAGGGTCTTATGGGTAGAGGACCGTCTCCTGGACTGATATTACCAAAGTTGGGGACAGGCTGTGGAGAAGGTCTGAAAATCCCTTCCTCCTGACTGGACGCTGCTGTCGGGGAGGGGAGGGAATTCCTTCTCTCATTCGATACACCTGAATATGGCAGAAGTAAGTCGGTGATACAATGTGCCACAGGCAAGTGTGTGTGTGGGTGTGTGTTCTCTGATTGGTTCAGCACTTCACACAGAATGAGTGAAGTGAAACAAAATGACGATTCAGTCTTCATCAGGCTGGTGTGTTACCTAGATCAGGGAACAGCTGACGGACGTGTGTGAGGATGAACTCCACCACGATGGACTGGACCCTGACCTCCATGAAGGCTGCTGTACCGTTAAACCCAGACGCCTCAATGTCCTTTGACCTTAACAGACAGATTGATCGATTGATTGATTGATTGATTGTTGGAGGGAAGAATGAAAGAAATGAAATCTATGTTGGAAGGGAAGGAGCAGGGATGAACACGAGTGAATAAATTAATGGATAGATGAAAGACAGAATGAATGAATGCTGGAAAAAATGAAGAAAGAGCGAAGGGAGAGGGGAAGGCAGTGAAAGAATGAAAGAAGAGATGAATGAAAGGAAGGAAATGGGAAAATGAGAGAGAGAGAGAGAGAAAACATCTAATAATTTATAATATTATGCATGTTTTCCAGCAGAGTCAGGGCAGATTGTGGTTCAGGTGTCTTGCCCGAAGGCACCTCACCAGAGATGGACAACACATTTTGATGTGTGTAACTGATATTAGCAAACCTGAGCAGATTGGGGGCCCAGACGATAGCCAAGTTCCTGGCGTGCATGTTGGTCTCTGAGCAATATGAGGCCATTCTGACAAGATGGCGCATCAGAAACTCCAGAGTCCTGATGGAAAGAAAGTGAAGAGTTGAAGAGATTTCAACTGGAGCACAAGTCAAAGAGTGAAAAGCTAAACAAAACTTTTTAAACACTGTGAATTGGCTAAATCATTTATTTGTATGTTAATGACTTTGTTAATGACTTTAACAACCAAAATCATATTATACAGGGTTTCCCAAGACAAAATCTTATCAAATAAGGGGTCTCAGATCTACTGTGTATTTCTGTAGGTGCGCTACCTGAAGTGACCAATCCCTTATTTTTCCCTTCCTGGCTTCCTGATGGCAGAGCCCTAAAATCTACATATACAGGAACTGCATGTGGATGCCCCTTTTTTTCCTTAATAGTGTGGACTTTGTAAAACCCCCCAAACTAATCCAAACTAGTCCTGAAGTACAATAATGTAACAAAACTGTAAGTGTACCCACTGGATGTTATAACCACAGATAAATACAGACTGTCACCTGCTTCCTCAAGGCAGCCAAGACAGGATTTTATGTGGGCTGTGTTGGTAAAACTGCATGAGATGAATAAAAGAGGCACTCGGTGCAGCAGAGGACTGTACCTGTGATGTGGTGTTGGTAGTTCTTTCAGGACATCTCTGATCTTTACCAGCCTCTCCTCCTCCAGCTGGATGGCCACAGCCTCCTGTGACACAGACGTGTGTTTGAATCCATATGTTGTACAATTTATCTCTGTTTTTTAATAAGTAAATGTTTTTGTTCCAACTTAATTGTTGGAAATATACAGTGGTGGAATGTAACTAAGTACATTTACTTATGTACTGCATTTAACTATAATTTCCACTACTTTGCTACTTTGCTACTTACTTTACTATGTTTCAAAGGGAAATATTGTACTTTTTTACTCCACTACATTTATTTGACACTTATAGTTACTAGTTACATTTTATATAAAAACATATGTTGTGCTTTTATATTAGTATTATATCAATAATCTACCTTGTAGTATCCAAAGTATCCAAAATTGTCTCCACATTGATGAACTACAACATTAAAATGCGCTTACATGTATTCGTTAGTGATAAAAACAAAATAATATAATATTCTATGATAATAAAAAACTGTGAACGGAGCCATTCTGCATGTTGAGTGCTTTTACTTTTGATACTTTAAGCACATTTGGTGATAATGTATACTTTTACTTAGAATTTAAAAAATGGCTTCAGGACTTTTACTTGTAATGGTGCTTCTTCCACCACTGGAAATATGGCGCGTATAGTCTTTATTAATTCTGTCATTGCATATATAGAGAGCTGTTGTAAACACAGTGACCATGCTTGTCTATATTCTGATGTATTTGTTCCATACTCTCTTTGCAGCACTTTGTACCCCTGTGATCAGTCCAACACACTCCATGAACAATCAAGAGAGGGGAAATTGTGTGAAATGTTTGCGTGTCTGAGCTACTCACAGCAAACTTGTCATACAGCTGGTATGTGAGCAGAGGGTTGGGCAGCTCTCTGAAATAAGCTTTACACAAAGAGCTGACACAGTGGATGTCCTGCAGGTACACATCCTTGTTCAGATCTGGACTCCCGTCGCTCTCAAACTCACCCCTGGTTGTGTGCACACATAGATTCACTTTAGAGTACATCAACACAACACACAAACCTCATTACAACTTATATACAGGTTGAAAGAGAGGCACACAGCTGACAGACACACACACAGCTTACCTCAGTTTCTGTATGTTGGACGACACTCCAGACAACCTGTAGATACCATCCACGATTCCATGTGTCTCAACAAACTCACTGCAGCATCGCAAGACCAGAGGGACTGTGGGAAACAGTGAATGACTCAAGTTAATGAAATTAATAATAACATGAGAGTAATATGTTAAATCTGTTAACTTTATACATGAAAACACACACTCAGTTTTTATGTATATCTGTATGTTTCATATATGGTGGTCAAGTAGGCCTTATGTTTTGTTTGTGACACATATGTCATATACAGAAAGAGGAAACTCTTCTTTTATTCTACATGGACACCTGAGGAAGACCACTTGTGGTCGAAACGTCATGTCCGTGTAGAATAAAATAAGCTGTGTGCAGGTATTTTTTTTGTCCTTTTGTGCAAATTATTGTTAATCAGCACCTGCAAATAATCTAAGGATGTGTGTGTACCTCCTGATGATTGCCAAATATGTCATGTACAAAAGATGTTGCAGAAATATGTATCAGCATCACATCACAACATATTAGAAGCGTGGGGTATAAGTTCTGTATCAAAATCATGTAAGATGAAATATACAAATGTGTTCATATACGTACATACAAGTTTATAAATTAACCATTTTATAACATAAAAAATGTTGTAAAAGCCTTTTAGCCTTGTAGCAGCGCAGCTCTAGGGATGACTGAAATATCTCAACAACTATTTGATGGATTGCCATGAAATTTGGTACAAAGATTCATGGTCCACAGAGGATGAATCCAAACAACTTTGGTGATCCTCTGACATTTCCTCCAGCGCCACCATGAAGTTCCTATTTGTGGTTTTGAGTGAAATATCTCAACAACTATTGGATGGATTGGTACCAAGACATTCATGTTCCCCTCAGCATGAATTGTAAAATCTTTGGTGATCCTCTAGCAGCATCAGCAGGCCAAAATTTCAATTTGTCCAATCGTTTGGTTTACGGCCACAAAACTAATGACATTCCCATCAGCCTCAGCTGCACTTTGTGTTTATTGCTAATTAACAAATACTAGCATGCTAACACGCTAAACTATGATTGTAGATGCTGTAGACTCGCAAAATCCACTCTTATGGGATATGAAATGGCAGCATGGGTTGCTGAATACTACATGGACTCCTGAGAAATAAAATAGTACTATGTACTCACTCGGCTCACAATATAAAATGACCAAGGGTTACTCTTTTGAGCATTTGAGTAGACCTGGTGTGGTTAATGCTGTGTGGTTTGAGTCTTAACAAAGAAATAGTTGAACGTGTGCTTTTGAAAAAAGCATAGGGAAGTCTTTTCTTGACTTCATATCTGTCTGAGAAATATCACTGCAAAATGAGAAAACATGACAAATATTCTGTCCAATAGCTGTCAAAAAGCTGCCACCACTCCTGTTGAATGATTCTTTGACGAACTGTATGGTGACATTTTAGAGGATGTCATCTGTGGTTTTGAAATATTCACAAAAACACATTGGGTAACACTTCTATATTGCCAGATTAAAGAGGACATCCATCCATATCTGTGCACAAATTGTTATATAAACATTGTATGGTTATTCAGATTGTTATGGTTAGACAAGACGCTGCAAATGTGTCGCTATTTATCTGTACAGCATGGTTTTTAGTGTGTGTTGTAATGCCTGTCATGAAGAAAATGGTTACAGGAATAAGTCTGTTTCACTTACTCTCTTGAGAGGAGGCGGTCAGGTGTTCCAGCAGGTCACATCCAAACACCTTCTCTTTGTTCCCTCCTTTTCTCCGAACTCTCCTCATCTCTTCCTGTCTGCTGTTTTTACCTCACATTCAGAACCGGCCTGAGCTGCTCCGCTGGTGACCGTCAGACTGCCTGACTGTCTGTGTGACTGCTGGATGTGTTGACCAACTCGGTTAACGTGACGCTGACTCTGAAGAGGCGCTGCACATTTCAGAGATTTCACCGTGCTGCTGCTCCTGTTTCCTTTGCTTCAGTGCATGTTGTTGGGTGCAGGTTGTTTCCTCTGTAAGCTATGTTGCATTGGAGTTGGTATGTAAAAGCTGGTGTGTTAGGACATACTTTGGTTTATCTTCCACCCTGCAAAAGCAGAAATAACAAAAGTTTCTTTGTGCACACAGCAGCTTCACAACAATCTCCCCCAAAATCAAACAAATTGCACTGAATCCTCAGCATGCATATGTGGCTCTCTACTTCCCCCTGATGCACTCAATTTATTTTCGAATGAAAGGCCACACCCTTGCCTCTGTACTTCTCCTATTCAGTGAGGTGAGCCTCTGAATGTTTCCCTGCAATCACACCATAATATCGCACTGAGCTGGTGGACCCATTTAAACCTCCACCCTCAGCTCCGGCCTGAGGACCATGTTCATTACAGGCCCGGTCTGTCCTCCCGGCCCGCATGTCATGGCCATTGCGGGCCCTTTTTCACTGCAGCGGAAGTGGAGCACGGTTGAAGCCTGAATATATAGACTCATACTGACATTCAAACTCACTTCCCACCCCCTCCATCTTCCTGACACCTGCCACTGCTCGCCTTTTGTCCACCATCCGTCCCTATCTGTCCACTTTTTGGAAAGAGTTTCAGTGTCGAAACGTGAGGAAATAAACAAGTTAAAAAGCGAATACGAGTCTTCCTACCTTCACTCTGCATCGGCACACAAGTAGCAGCATAAAACGATGACGCAAGAAACCACTAAACTTCCCCTGTTAACTTCCTGAGTGTCTCTCCTTCTCTTGTGCTTTCTCTCTGTATGTGGCCCACAGTTCTCCGCCTCTGCTGATTGAGTAGGGAAATCAGTTCAGTGTATCTGTACAGTGCATCTATTTCCCTTTATTTGCTGCGTTTGTCTCCGTGTGGACCGAGCTCCATGTATGCTTCTCATCCTGGCAGCATGAAATGCACAGTAAATGTACATGCAGGACAAATTCAACTCATGTCAAACCATTTCCTTTGGCTGTGTCAGTTGTAAATCAATGCTACCTACCAATAGTAATCTGTACAAACTAAAGCACCACACGGATCTAAGTGGGTACTGTAAAAGTACCACAACAGCTCAGAAAGTTCTACAGGCAGGCTACGAATTACTATAAAGCATAACCATACCATAAACTACTACAAATGATCTCAAAGACCCAGAAATAATACCACAATAGACATTAAAAGTACCACAAATAAATCACAAATTACCACAAATGAGCACAGATTAAAAAAACAGTAACACGCAATGTAAAAATCACTAGAATTTACTGCAAAAAAACAGAACGCCTATCCCAAAATACCAAATTAGTACACAGAATCACAGAGAATCCCAGTCAGCTTTACCCAAAGTACCAGGGGTTTCCACAAAGTACTCCTAAGGAATGCAAAAAAGGCCTACGATGAAATATTCAAAACCACTAAAAGAACCAAAAAGTACCATAAACTACAACAAATTACTTCAAAGAATCACAGAATACCACAATACACAATGTAAATATACTCCATTACAAGTATAAGTTGTGAATTTAAAATGACTTGAGTTAAAGTACAGAAGTATTAGCAACAAAATGTAATTTATGTATCAATAGTAAAAAATACTCTTTATGTAGTATAATGATCCCTAGCAGTGCTATATTATTACAATATACTGTATGTTATATTGTTGGATTAGTAATACTGATGCATTAATATGTTGGTTGAGCTGTACCTTTAAGCTACTTCATATTGTTGGGTAGTTTGTGCTTTATTTTATAAAATGATCAAATGTTTCGTACCTTAATGATTACGCTGAACACCAAACACCAGCTGTCAGATAAATGTAGTGGAGTCAAACATACAATAACTGTTTCTGAAATGTAGTGGAGTGGCAGTATACTGTACAGTAGCATGGAAATACTTACATAGAAGTACCTCGAAATTGTGCTTAAGCATAGTACTTTACTAGTAAATGTACTTAGTCATATTCCACCACTGGTTTCTCTAAATCTTGGCACTATTGTGTTTGTGAGACCTGGATATTAATTTGGCATTAGTGTACTGGATATTTTAGAATATTTAATAAAATAGAATAATAATAAGATATTATAACATAAAATATTTTATTAATTAGTATCTGATACTGTAGCAATACATCATTTATTTCATGAAAAATCCCTTTGGCTGCTGTTTATAATATCTATTTGGCAATAATGCAAATGTAAATATTGATCATCTATTAATACACACTTTCTAATATGCCATCAAGTCTAGACTTAGACATTTTTCTAAGTTGTTAATAAATGGATTTTGGTCCAAATACTTCAGAGGATAAGTGCGTCATTACAGTGCCTTTTGTCACAACCTGGCAATTCAATCTTATTAATGGCTTTATAATAACTGATGTGGCCTATACATCATCAGTAAATGAGTTATTAACCATTAGTTGCAACATATAAACCCTTTATAAAGGGTGACTTGGTAGAAAGTGGTACCAAGAGATGCACTCACAAACACACATCTAAATATTGTCATTACTGCTCTTGACCTTAATGAAATCTAATATATATATTAATATAAGTGACATATTGGTAATGTTTGAATATGTGACTTCTATAATGCGACGTTAATGCTCATGAACAATTTCAGGTCATTATTAATGTATAATTACAAGGAAAAATAAATATCTTGCTATATTAACAACTTTGTCATATTTGCAAATATCTTTAGTCACCTGGATTCATCGTGAGTTCTGACTTCCGCCCGCTGGGGTCACAGTGCGCATATAGTCAAACATTTACGGTAATTCACCTGTAGCTACAAGTGACGCTGCTATGGTGACCTTGTTTTGTATTCCGGGACGTCCCTTATGGCGGAAACAAAGCTAAACTAGCAACCATGCTAAAGTTAAAAACACATAAACATTCCCCAACTAGTATTAATTTAATACGGCAGAAGTATATTGATTTAAAAAATATATATTTTTCATTAATGCGACCAAAGCAGAGAGGGAGTGAGACCGCCCGTACGAACTGCGAGGTACAGAAAAACGAGCGACCCTCTCCCCCTATCCGCGGAAGAGATTCACAGTATCGTCCACTCCCCAACAATGATGAATAAAATACTCTGACCAGCATTTTACAGACATTCATCCCTAAAGTGAGTGACACACAGCGCACACAGGTGTGTACAGGTGAATATATTTATTTGTATCTGAAGAAGAAGTCGGTGCAAGATGGAGAACTGCAGCTTCCACAGCCAGCTGCTGTCCGTCATGGAGGTCCTGGCCAAGGCGGCTGTGGCGGAGATAAACCGGCGTGTGGACGACAGCTGCGCGGTGCTCCGGCTGGAGGTGAGCCAGAGCCGGCGGGACATCGACCTGCTGAAGAGGAAGTGTGAGGTGATGGAGGCAGAGCTGAGGAGGACCAGGATGAGAGCCAGGAGGAAAGGTGAGGACAGGTGGTGTGAGGAATTTAATTTCCTGGATAGAGAGTGTCTGTGTGTAGTTTCGGCTTTTAAAACGTGTGTGCATGTGTGTTTGTGTTTCAGTGTTTTATCCTCCAGCAGCAGAGAGATTCTCTCCTTTAGTCAAAGTGGTGCTGAACAAAGACAGACAGAGCACAGACTGGGACAGACACATGGACCCTGAGGCTCAAAACCAACCCCAGGAGGTGGGAATACTACAAAATGTTGTATTTACTGTTTATTAATCTGCTTTTTTGACTCATAAGTTGATCATTTCGCCCATTAAATGCCAGCAAATAAACAAAAATGCCCATAAATGTCTTTAAATTGCTTTTTTTGTTTGACCAACAGCCCAAAACCCAAATATATTCAATGAGCTTAAAAATAAAGTTAAATGAAATGCATAAGCATAAATCTCAAAATAAATGGCAAATATATCCTGCATATAAGTAAGTAATACAATATGATAAGTATTGTTATAATAAGCATAACACGTGTAATAATTAATATAAATAAGTATAAAAACTTGCATGTTACTGTATTTTATTCCTCTGTGAGGTTTATCTGTGGTAATTCTTTGATTTTTGGTTGTAAACTCAGTATAGCTGGGTTTCCCTTTACCTGCACAACTCCTGTGTGTGTGTGTTTGTGTATTTATTTGACCCCAGAGTGTGTGAGGTAGTTCATCTGTCCCGTGTGGGTGTTAACGTTGAGCCTGGTGTTGCAGTGTGCTGCTGAAGCTGAACACGTACTGATCAAGGAGGAGTGCGCGGAGGAGGACATGTGGAAGAACGACTCCGAGGACAAGCTGAGTGAGTTCAAACACAAACACAAACACCACACCGGGCTTCAGACACACACACTTTGTTCGTCACATGATCAGCAGCAGGTGTGTACCTTTAAAGCTTGTTGTTGCAGCGGGTGTGTAATGAACAAAATACCTGCATTTTTCAGCACATTTGAAAATGTTTTCACTTGATGTGGACTTCATTCACCACTGTGAGAGCTAACAACAAAGTGGAGGCAGCACAGGAAGTGTTATACTATTATCTTTCATCTTCTCAGAGGTCAGTTCAGGTTCTGGTCCAGTTGCTCTTGGTTGCTTTTGGTTTTTGGATTTCAGTAAGAGCTAGTTGTTCTTCGGTGGGGACCTGAAGGCTGGGGTTGGTGTTTGACGGCATTTTATTGAATCTGAATCCAGTATTGAATCTGCTTATTGAATGTGAACCCCTTCCAACCCCCTCCAAACAAATTCTAAACAAATTTTAGAAACAGTTGATTATTTAAAGGTTCTGTATGTAACTTTCGGACTACCGGACCACCCTGCACGTTGAAAAATGATGCCATGACCAAGGCGTTAATAAGTAACGCCAAGGGGTCCTGACCAAGCGTCCGTATGTGACGAGTGCGAGTGAGAACATGTTGCGTTGGATTTTCCAGGAAAAAACTGTCCCGAGTCCTTTACATAGAAATCAGTCTACAGGCTGTTACAGGCAACCAAGAAAGTCAGGGAAGGTCTCATTTTTTAAGTTACGTTACAATCTGTTCACACACTGGCAACAAAAAACTATTAAAAAACAACAAAAAAATGGTTAATACATGTAAATTGTTACATACAGAACCTTTAAGAGCTACAACTTGTATTTTCTGTGCTATTTAAATTACTAAATGACTATATGAAAGTTTTGTACATTGCTCTTTGGTAATTAAACAGAGGGGCGATATTACAAGATTTGATAAGACATTTGTTCGACTCTATGCTTTAAGATGATATGTGGTTCCTGTGCTTTCTTTAGTCTCTGAAGCCGAACAGCCGACATGTTTCGAAGCCTCACAACCTGCCCAGACTGACAGCTTCGTAGAGCGTTGCCACTCGGCTGAGAACCCAACCGACCCTGGATCTTTGGCTTCCCCGACAGACAGCTACAGCACTTTCCCAGAGCAGCAGCTCAACAGAAACCAAAATGAGGCAGACCTCGTAGTGAAACACGAGAGAGAGGAAGAGCCCGATGAGAACGAAGCTCCTGTGGATTCAGCCCGCAGGTTTGTGACAGAGGAAGGCGACGGACCGCTGTGGCCGTCCAATCTGTGCAGAGACGCTGTTGATCCGAGCTTCTCGTATGCTGGGCAGCAGTTTGAGCAAATTCCCTCCGTGTTCCCATCTCAAAGTGGATTGCATTTGGAAGACATGGTGCCCAGGATTCACTCAGTAGGGAAATCACATTCAGTCGTGGTGAGTGCAGCTCGAGTGAAAAGACGAGCCAGAACGTTTGGATGTAAGAGACCACAACCCGATGAGGGACACAGTGCTTTGTCTCAGATTAACACCATGGATGAGTGCTTGATCCCTCCACAATCACAGCATCAGTACAGAGACTCTGCGCCTCACATGAGGAGCCCAAACGAGGATTTGACGCCGCCAAACCCAGCGGCCTCCTCTTTCTGCGGGCACAGCCGCGGCAGCTTCGGCCTGGCGAGGAGGATGAGGACGCCCTGGAGGTCCGGCATCGGCGAGAAGAGGTTCAGCTGCACGTACTGCGACAAAAGCTTCATGAGGTTCAGTCAGCTCAAAGAGCACCTGAGGAGTCACACGGGGGAGAAGCCGTTCAGCTGCCTGCAGTGCGGCAGGAGCTTCACCAAACAGTGCAACCTCATCAGACACGCGGTGGTCCACAGCGGAGAGAAGCCCTACGAGTGCTCGCTGTGCGGGAAGTGCTTCACCCAGCGCTCCAGCCTGAAGTCCCATCAGAAAACAGCACACTGAGTTTGCAGGGTTTTATTTGATACATCTGATTCCCGTGTTTAGTAACTTCCAGAAACAATGTCAAGACTTTAAGTGCAGCTCGGCGATATGATGATAAAATTGTTTCGTTTGTTTTTTTTTATTTTACATTTTTGTGTTTAAAACAGTTTCATTTTATAATATTTAATATAATATTGATATAATGAAACAAGAAGTCTGAAGTCTGGAATCGTAATACAATAATTTAGCTTAAAAAGGGCCATACCAGTGTGACTGCACGTTTAACTACAAATCACGTATACTTCGAATGTTTGCTTTTTTCCTAGCATTTTAATTTTTTCCGTACAGGATGAAAAACATTCAGTGGAGCCCTGAAGCTTACTTGTGTGGTGTAAGTCTACATTTTTTTCCTTTACTACGTTACCTCACAACAATAAATAACTGACAAAAATGTATGCACAGAATTTAATTGAAACCGGTGGCTGCCTGAAACTGGAGAAAAAATGCAAATGGTTTGGTAAATGGTCCACATATATCTGATCTGTAGGAAATGAGCCAAAACATGCAAAACCACTGGTACGGTCCTTTAAATGTGTATCTTCCTGTTTTGAAAGGCTTGCCTGACAGTTATAGGTGAGCTAAACAAACAATGAAAACTTCGGTCATATCAACATTGCTAATATTTTTATCTCTAAAAAATATCTTGTGTATAAATGTCTTTGGAAAAACTGTTATATTGTCACATTATATTGTACTGAGTACTTGTTTTACATGTTGAATTGTTGTGATATACAATGATGCACATTTGGAGACGCCTCCACACAGACAAAGATATGAATGATACACTAATTAAAATATTAAAAGGATGTCTGGTGGCCTGCAGTTCCCATATTACAGCAAAATGTGTCAGATTTAGTGATGCAAGAGGTGAACTATAGAAGACTTAATATTTTTATTTCTGATTATTATTGTGGTCATTTTTATTCCTTTGGTAGACATCCGACAGGAGAGAGATGACAGAACATGAGGGGAGAGAGAGAGGGGGAGGGACGTGCAATAAAGGTCTGCGGCTTGACGCCAAACAGAGACGTTTTGGTTTGTGGCCAGCAGCTAAACTCAGAGACCACCAGGACCCCTCCTGACCAGATACTGAGGTGGTTGAGCCCATTTACGGCCTATATGTACATTATGAAGCTGCTTATACACTGCCATAGACCACCTTACCAGGACCATGAATTAGGTTTATTTTACATTACTGCTGACCATGAATGCAACAGTTTCAGGTTTTTTTTATGTATTCTGGTTTCTATTTATTTCCACACGATATGAAAATCTGTTACCAGGGTCTTGAAACTTTCTGAAGTTGAGTAATCAATCACATTGTGGTTCAAGTCTGCATTAATTTCATCAGTTACAGTACTTTATCATTGCATGGCAATTTAGTTTTAAGAGCAGATTTGTGGGGAAAGTGCACTATATTACCTCTAAATGATAAATGTCAGTCTGGAAAAAATGTGCTAAAGTTTGACTAGTTTATGAGCAAAAGTGAGGCCCCAGTTTGAGCCTCTAATGTATCCTCATTACATTAAAGTCTGCTTGATTTATACGGTCAAACAAAACTTTAAAAAGTTATTATCAGATATATCAGTGTTTTTTTTCCCTTATTACATATTTTCATACATAATAAAATAACATGTTTCTTTTTTTTATTGTTTAGTACAAAATAAGCAAGGAGATGTCATTTCTGGCTACAATCTTTTTTTTTTTTTTGATTAGCAAATAGTCACAACTTGAAAAATTAGTAACAAAACTCTTTTTTGTTCTGCAGCTGACACATTTTTTTCCTCCACATGGACAGAAGAGTCTTTAAGGATTTTGGAAATACCTTCGAAATTGCAATAAGTTTTTGTCAAATGACCTCCAGGGATTTACCTTTCAGGAAAGCGAATGCTTAGCTCTGATGCACCAGAGGAACGAGCGGGGGTTCGGCCTGCCTGAGTAAACCAGTCTTAACATTTCTTATTGCAGCCAACCTTGTAGAGACCAGAGAGCTGAGACTTCATCAGGATGTAAAATGTGGATCTTCTGGCACCAACTGTCCACATGATGAATTCCGTCCAAATCGAGTTTTTGAAAACATTTGAAAATGAATTTACACAAGGAAAACTCAGGGAAGCTTTGCTATTCGATCAGCAAAAACATCTGTATTCATCAGGGCAGGTATAACACAAACTTTTTACACAAATATACAAATGTAAGACATTAAAAATGCTTTTCTCATAAATATCAAATTAGATCCTTTATACTGTAAAACAGTGGCGTAAAAGTTACACTGGTTGCATAGAAAAGTAGTGACAAGTACTTCAGACTGTATATATCACTGTACAAGTGCATTTTAGTTCCTATTGAAGTGATCAGACGGAGATCAGCAGAATGTAATGAACATCACGAGGAAGTGCTGGAGCAGAGGCAAACACAGTTCACGTTCAACAAATATAAATCTGATTTAGTTTGTACACTGAGAACATTCAGACCAACACTGAAAACGGTTTTGATGTGAAACAAACCTTCCCAATGAGACTCAATCACGAAAGAGGAGGAGATGCCCTAACCCCAACCTGTGACATACAAATCTCACCTCTTCCACATCTGTGAAGCGCGGCACGACCAAACATAGAGAACAAACAGAAGGTCTTTTTCAGATATTTACTGGAGTGTGTGAACAGAAGCAGAACATGTCATCACACCACCGGTTTAATGAGACAAATTGAACCAAATGTTAGCAGCAGCCACATACGGGAGTTTGTCAGAGCATCTTGTTGTGAGACGTTCAGCTTCCCATTCCAATTTTTTTTTTAAATACACTGAATTTTAAGTAAAATCTTGCCGCTTGAACTAAGGAAACAAATTTAATCACTTCGAATAATTTGTGTCAGAACAAACATTTTTTAGATGTTTTTTCAAACGCTACTCAGCTCAGCTCTGTTTGGTTTGGATATTTTCCTCACTACAGTGGAAAACTCAACATCAGGCACATCTGAATGGAAAGAATTGAAAGACCAAGTTGTTCTTTTCCTGTCAAATCAAAAGATTATTCATCCGACCCAAACTGTAGTCTGTGAAACTGAGTCATGTTTTCTTTTTAAGTAAATTATTCCATTAACTTACTTCTCTTTTGAGTCTCTAGGTAAGACGCTAGGGTTGAGATGGAATTAACTCCAGTGGAGTTTTTGTGGGATTTTACTTAAATTATTGCTCAAATTGATTCTCATTTTAACCACATGAATTTTTTACTTCCTCTTATGCATGGGACAGTACAAATTGAGGGTAGCAGGCTGCGTAGTCAGACCAGGAAAGCCTCTCCTCATCTCAGTGCCAGCATCACGTTGAAACAGTGAGCTCATGGCAACTTTCTGGAAGACTGAAAATCTGTAAGGAGCGTCAGCATTAATCGCTGTTTGTTTCATTACACTGTAAGAGGACATATTTGCAGCATTTTGACACAGTGAATTATTTTTCTTTGTATACAGTTCGTGTATGATTTACATTACTGCTTGCTTCTATTATAAGTTTGACATAAGATTGATTTCCCGTCTGCAGGGAGGCCCTAGTTTTCTATAAATTTCAGTTTTGACTTTAAAGCGAGACTATGCAACATTTGCAGAACAGCAGCCGCTCTGGCCAGAAGTGGCAATGACAGCATGATGGCACATTAAATTTTAATTAATTTCTGAAGTGAGTTGTTTAAATTAAAACATTCTTGAGGGTGAAAGTGCATTCTTGCCTTTGGAAACTGTATTTTGACAAACAAAAACATCAAAAGGAGATAAAATCAACAAAATGACTCAGTAATGTCAGTTATACAGCAATATCTAAAGTTTGCTAACATTAGCCACCATAAGTTACTGGTCATACCAGACCAAGTAAGGCTATGGCGGCTAAAACCCTGAGTGTATTGAAGTGAGTAAGGGTGCTTTTTATTGTTTATAAATTCAACTTTTCATTTCTAAGAGGAGGATTGTGTTATACTGTCTTTCAAAAGTCACATAGTCTTGCTTTAAACACGTTTTAGAGGTCATTTCTGATAATAATAAAAAAAAAATGGGGCTTTATTTTTTGACAATTTCATCGTCATTGTGTGTTGATAGAGTAGCAAGACGGGACTGTTTTTGAAAACTTGTGGTGCGTTCAAGTAAACTCTGACATCTGAGATTTGAAAGTTGGCTTTCGAGCAGCAACTTTTCAAAGCAAAAACTTTACAAGGTCTTTTACAACATCCATGTTTGCCTACAGTTCGTGTTCTGGGTTTGATGTCTCGACAACACTGCTTGTGAATGCTCTGCTTTGACTGTTGAATGGTGTTAGTTTTAGTTTGCTGTGCCTCTGACCACACATAAAGACCACTGTGACAGCAAGTGGCTACTGAACTGCTGTTGTTTTAATTAGAGGGCTAAAAGACGTTAAAATCAACGGTATGGTCCTTTAAGAGCTCATAAAGACAATGCAACAGTCATGGAGTGATTGACAGTGCTGACAAATATGATCTGTCCTCTGAGATTTTTAGATTGAATGTAATGGACTAGATGAAACCCTAAACTAAAACCACCTCCTCTCTAAATTCACTATTGCTGTTGCTAGGCAGAGTTCCCTGTGAATTAGCTGGAGGAGACTTGTTGGCGTAAAATATTTTACCACTGCAGTCTAGTTCAGGGTTGCTGATGGTTTGAGATTAAACACGAGTGTTGTTTATCAGGCACTCAATTATTATAAATCACCTCTAATTTTCTCATCCGAATATCAGCGAACTGCCTCAAAAAACACGGGATTTTCTTGATTTAGTATCAACGTTCGTCTAACAAAGAACACAAAAGGGGGAAAGTATCAAAACACAAGCTCTGATTTTTAAACACTCACACATACACAACACAAGGGGTCTTCAGTACTCCTCCTCATGGACAAGACGCCTAATATAAGAAACATTTAAAGGAAAAAAATCTACATCATCTCACAATATTAAATATAAACAACCTTTTCAAAAAAATAATCTCTATGCTGAGTGTCCATTGTGTTGATAAAAGCTTTTTCTCGTGCTAAATGGAGACTTGTCTTGTCACACCTGGGTGATAATATCTTTGAAAGATAGTTATTTCTCTACATCGGGTGTGCTTGTTTTATTAATCAACATGTGATACATTCACTTGAAAGATAAAAATCAAGTGCTTTTTCTTTTCTTTTTCTTTTTCCCAAATCTTTGAAATGTGTTCAGTCAGTCAGTCTACTTTTAAAAACGAGCTCCCAATGCCTCCACGTCCCCCACCCAGGGGTAAAAGTCCAAATCCACCACAATCCACCACACCCTCCTTACCACCTCCTCCGTGTGTGTGTGTGTGTGTGTGGATTTACAAGTGCGTTACATGGGGCAGGTGTCTGTCCCTCTCTGTCGTTCCTCCTCTTCCTCCAGGAAGCAGTTGGAGCAGTCCATCGCCTCTCCACTGTCTTTCTCACTGCTGGGGACCATCGGAGACCAGCTCTCCCCAAACTCATCCTCCCCCTGTCCCTCCCTCCTCCCCTCTACCTCTCCGTCCTCCTGCCCTCCTCTCTGCCTGCAGTAAGGTGGGATCTCAACCACGACGTACTTCTTCGCCCAGCCACTCAGCGCAGCCTTCTGTCCCATCAGGCCGGCGTCAGACCTGCAGTTAGCTGCTGAGAGAACAAAAAGAGAAAACAAACCATGATTATCTAATTTGGTAAATGATGACTGTTGACGTAACCTCTGGCAAAGTGTAAACTCACACATTTGGGTCAATTTAATAACCTAAAACAATCCAGCGAACGGAGAGAAACAAATCATACAGTATACAATTGCTTAATTTTACTATCAGTGTCCAGAAAAATAAAAACCATGTACCTGCAGAATGTGAAAGTTCACCCTTTCCCTACTTTTCTTCACTTAAATAGTTTGTTTACTACTTTTACAATAGTAATATTTTGTTAGGAGAGAGACAAAACAAAATAACTTTTCACCTGCCAGAGGCATTTTTCATGTTATATGTTTTTTTTAACAGTATATGTCTAAGAAATTGAGTAATGCTTATGTTCTAATGTTAATATGAGAAATTCTCTTTTTTTTCTTCTTACTGAAGTAGCTTAGTAGGAGTAATAACAAGTTGTCTAATTAACAAGCTGTTTGTTAATTAAAGCACATAATTAGATATAAGCAAATATCACAAACAGAGTTAAAGTAGATACATGTTTGGTATTAAATCCAGTGGTAGAGTTGAAAAACTCTATGCCTGTGAGTTAGTTCCTGCAACAACTTCCTGATTGTACCAACTGCCAAAAATCATGTACATGCATAACCAACAGCCATGAACATCCAAATCAGGTGCATTACAGTTGTTAAATGCCAGATAATGTTGGACTGCTGTTCCATGTTTTAAGCCCTTTGCAAGTGTAACTTTCAGAAAAGCCCTTTTTTTTATTTTTCACACATTAATCTTTTACATCAAAAAATGCTGAAAGGACATCCTTATCAGACAACTCACCTGGCAGCGTCGTGGAGAGCTGGCCGGAGTTACAGGTAACAGAACCGTTGTTATTGGAGCTAACAGCAGCAGCGAGGTGGAAGATCTCGGAGCGGGGCAGTTGGGGGGACACTGGTACGGAGTGACACTGTCTTCCTGGCAGCTGCTGCCAGTAGTAAGACGCCTCCTGTTGGGGTCCTCCAGGTCCGTGAGCAGACGGCTGGTTACTGAACACACTCCCCGGGGGTGAGTGGAGGTCAAACACCAGCGAGAAGACAGACTTGCTGGGCACGTCGTAGAACTTGATCTTGCCCCCACACAGGTCCTCTCGGGCAGTGAACGGGTTGATCTTGCGGGCTTTAGAGGCTCGCTGAGCAGTGGGGGGGTTATAGTAGGGGTCCTGGACGTTGACTTTTCTACCTGGTTTGCAGGAGAAGATGTCTGACTGGCTGCGGCTGAGCCAGATGTTTCGCCGTGGGCGGGGTGATTTCGGAGGGATTTTATCATCCTGGAAGCCGAGAGGGTTCAGTCGCTTGAAGCCCTGAATCTTCTCACCTTGAACAAAGAGACAGATATGTTTTTGTGACACATTTTGCATAAAATTTACATAAAACTACAAAATATGATTTACAGATTTACAAGTTGTAAGTCTAGAAGTGTATCTTCCAGCCTTCATATTGTCATATCTTGTTAATACTACCCTGAAGGTAAAATAGAGAATCTAATGTAACCACAAGGTGGCAACACAGGCTAAATCCTGTGTAGAGTACATAGCCATGAGTTACTTGGATCTCTGTTCTTCAAATGTTTCCAAAAGGCACTGGATGATATTTTTTATACAGAAATGTCCTCTGAAGTGTGTTTGGATCTTAACATTCACATAAACTTTCATAAGTGCAGCTGGAAAAACTACTAAGATGAAAGAAGAATTTGAGAATGACAGAAACAGGGATAAAAAAAATTAAGTCTCAGTTTGCAGCGATTGATCACATTGAGAAAGAGACTGTTTATATCACTACATGAATAGTAATTTCTCTGGTTCAAAAAGATCTGTCGTTCCCAAAGATGATACATATCAAGACACGACTAACCAAGAACACATTTTACGCTCCTCTGAAATCTTCTGAGTGATCATCTCATTCACGGCAGGAAATATCTCAAAGAATTACTCATGTCGCTCTTGAGGACCAAAAAAAGCAACTCTACCAAAATATTTGGCTAAAAAGTCATTATGCAACAGAAATATTTGCTACTATGAGGGTGATCCTGGTTTTCAGGAAATGCTGATATTATCAGGCAAACAGAAAGAAGGAGCTGGAGGAGGGGGACAGAGAGGGAGGGAGCAGAAGAAGTTCCTGACGTACAGCAGACGAGGAGTGAGGACTGTCAGATCCAGGCCATGTTTTCCACGCAATAATAGCTACATAAGAGATATTTCTTATGTCAACAGGCCCCGGCTGTGTTTTATAAATCTTGTTAGCTTCATCTAGATTTACGACACAACACCAGATGTAAGAATCCGTGTTTGTCACTAGTATAAATCACTCCTGCATCCTGTGACGTCATATGTGTGCTCTCCTTCTTCACACACCGTGGCACTGAGGAAAAGGAGCCGTTTGGCTTGTCTAGACAAAAACATTACCGCCTCCATGATGGTCAGACATGCAGGCGGCTGTACGGTGGACCAAATTAGAAGTGAAACCAGGGCCTGCATGGATCAAGTATCTCTAAATAGGAAGGTTGATCTCAGACCAGTTTTCCTCCGAAGTCATGAAGTTTATAATATCAGCAACCAAGGACTCTGCGCTCCAGTTCTCAGAAGTGTGATACGGACACTCAGATAAATGTTGGAACACATTTGACTTTGCTTTTGGCAAAAATGCTCCTTGAATAACTTACTGGGGTGCAGATACAGATACTATAGTGGAAACAGGGATATCACTCAGACAAACTGATTGTCTGACTAATCAGGAAATGAAGTAAAACTCTGGTTTGAACAAGCCTGGTTGTATGTTTGGGTGAGGACTGTATAAACAGTATCCTTGTCCAGTCAGTTAGACTGGACAAACATGGAGAGGAACTGGTGTTAGGAGAGGAGAGAAGTTTCTGTCATGTTCGACACTGACTGGATAACAAGTGAAATATTGACTAGCTGACCGGTTGGCAGTCTGACTACAGTAGATAAGAGTACAAGCAGAGCCTGTATGCAGTGGTAAAGAGGGGTGACAGGTAAGGGAGGCCAGGAGAAGGATATGAAATAGGTTTCTGTTGCCTTGCTTGGATAACAGTTTGCCTTCCAGGCAGGCATCTTCTTGTAAACAAAAGGAGGTGACTTTTATTGACTGTGAAGCTGAAATGACAGATCACAGCATCACAGAGTGTGATTTTGTGCAGCGCCGTTACCTTTGGGTATCATCTTCTTGTCGTTGTCCCCACTGAGTGGGACACACTCGTGCTCCATCTCTTCGACTTTAAGGCGCACAAGAATCTCCTCGAGGTGCCTGACGATGTCTGGGCAGGACGGACGGAGTTTAGGGTCCATCTGGGGGGAGGGGGAAAAAATGGAGATATGGAGAAGGGTGAGATTTATATACAGTAACATGGTGCAGCAGCACGGATGGATTGCATTCATCAGAGGAAAACAAAAGGTGCTACATGTAACATTTAAACATTAAAAAAATATTACCATTACATCAAAACATAATAATTTACATAAACAAACAAGACCAGAGCTGATGCCTCTACAAGCATTTACATTGTATTTTACAAGCTGGTTTTCCAGGAAATCTGCAATATTGTTTTATGGCACAGAGGGAGATTGCTTTATGGGCTTTATTTGCACTTGACTTTGAAAATGTGCAGTTTCTTAGCAGAGAGTGGCACAAAATAAAGCCTGTTTGAACGAAGAAGCAAACTTTGCAACTGGAAGCAACAGGACTTCAATTTTCAAAACAGAAGCAAACAATTGAGGCTGCCAATTGTGTCAGTTACATTTTCAGATGTCTATAGCAATAATATCTGGGTATTCTTTCCTTGAACAGTGATGTGCTAATGTTAAAGACGTTCTCTGTTGCAGCATCTTTACTGAAAATATCTTAAAGAGGAAAATTAGAAGAAAAATGTGTTGAAGTTGAAGATGAAGGAAGGGGGGAGCAAAACAAAATAGGGAGGAATAAGGGGAGGTAGATAGTGTGGAGGGGGAAAAGGTATATGAGGGAGGCTGCTGCTGGGAGAGAGAAAGAACAGATGGAAAAACAAGACGCAGGACAAAATTGCGGCTAAAAGATGAAGACATACAGCTGACACTGAGGCGCAAGGGGGTTGAAGTAAGATGCTAGAAAAAAACTATAAAACTGACCATTAAGAAAATGAAATTGGATGGAGGATAAGGGAGACGAGAATGATAAAAGCAAGACAACAGACAAGGATGAGAAGGGATGGAAGGAGCCAATATAGGATCAATCAGCAGGGTGCTCCAAAATCTTTAATGCCCTCATCCTCTGTGGTTTGTAATTATGTCAGAGAAAAAACATCACAATTCCAGTCCAGTGATTCGGATGTGATGTCAGTAAAACTAAACTGGCAAAATCTCATGACAAAAGTATATTAGTGTTGGTTTGATTTACTTGATATTCCTCCTCATTTCAATAGTTTCTCAATTTAACAACAAATCAGTGTATGAATATTGAGAAAAGCAGAGTCTGCCAAGTAAGTGATCCAGCTTTTAGTGAGCAGAAGACCCCCTGGATAGTAGGCTAAATCAGATTATTCAGATAATCAGATTGCCCCTCTATTTCTCAACAAGAGAATAATAGTTACTTAAGAAATTAAAAATAAAACTGTGGAAATTCTAAGAAACAACCACGACAAACTATTTGGGGAGTGTCTTTCTCTCAACAGAGAAACGTTTGTCATAAACACCTTATTGTTATAGATGCACTTAAACATGACAACCATGTCCTAACCTCAGCAGATACACAGTTGCTGCTGTTTTCTGATTGTTACAATACTGTCATATTTTAATTGACAGAGACTGAGACAGACTGATTGGACAGGAGTGCGGCGGACTCACATTGCAGCAGTTGAAAGCCAGCTGGAGGAAGTCAGGCGGACAGTCTCCAACCATGTGCTGGAACGTGTGATAGTCCAGGCCGAAGTTCTGCTCGGGAGGGAGAGAAGACAGAGAGACAAAGAGATCTGGATCTATGAAAAGTTAAACAGGAAATTCGTATTTACTATTCCAAAAGTGGGATAAAGACAGAGATAGACAGAGCTTCATCAGATGTTTGACATACTGTAACTCTTCTGCCAAAACCAGCTTCATGTCAAACTAATCCCTCTGACATGGTCCTGCTGACTGCCAAGTTTGCATTCTGGCTCTATCAGTCCACTGAAATTTTAAATGACACAGGCTGTGTGATAGAAAAAAGGTAAATTTTATATTTTTAAAATATTTTTAGAATTAAATTAGCTGCAGCTGTTTTGAGGTAGAAGTTGCATCCAACTGTTTAAGACAATCTACACATAATTTAGTTTATGTAAAATATATGTAACTTTTAAAAAAACATTTATCTTATACTAGAAGAGCATGGAGAGGAATCTCATGAGAAGATTGATGACATACAATACCGTTATCAATATTTGAGTGGGTTTTTTTTGTTAAATCTGTCTTTGTATATTAATCCATGTTCGTTCTTTAAAATAAACAAATAAATATTTTTCAAAAGGATCTCTTAATTTTGTTATTAAAGAATTTGAAAAACAAACTTGTCAGTCCTCTCTGGTGGATGACATTTACGCAAACATCAACATATCTGTCATCAGCTATAATTGGTCAATAACATGGGACAACGATTAAAGTTCTGTTGCAGTTTTGTCAGGGCGGGATAAGAAAGATCAGTGCAAATCCCCATCCTCTGAGAATGTAAACAGACTTTATCACTCACTCAGGTCTGTATGAGCCATGTGAATATTACACAGTATAAACAGGGTGTGAATTGAGGGACACCAACAGATCAACCTGTGTACAAAGCAAACAGGCAGATGGAGTATTACAAGGTGATAGGGAGGAAAAGTCACCTCTGTGCGGGGAAGGAAGTCAGGGTCAGCCTGGACCCTTGCAATGATCTCACACAGGATTATACCGTAGGAGAATACGTCGGCCTGAAGACAGATACAGACACATAAAGATAAGATTTATTATAAAGTTAAACATTTGTGGAATTCCCTGGTATTCCCGAACTTCTGCTAAAAATGTACCAAACTCTCTGATCTCCCCTGTCTGAAATACAACTCTCTAAATTCCACAATTTTCCAGAAATTCCATGATCAATGGAAACTGTGCATCTTCATCTGTTCATCTGTTTTTATGATTTTAAGTTTAAGTTTAATCAAAACTCATCTAATGCAATCTTGTTTGAGTTTATTTTCCACATCACCTCAGGTAATACCACTATTTGGTATTAACTGCTCCAATGGCTGAAGTCAGAGGTCAAAGTTGGTGAATTTACCTTCTCGTTGTAGGATTCATCTCTCAGCACCTCTGGAGCCATCCAGAAAGGAGAACCAACCACTGAAAGCTTCTCTCGTTCAGCACTACACACAACAAACACACAGAGAATGTTTGACAAAGATTAAATACAACATGTTGATGTATTTGATCCATGGTTTAAAACAATCCTCCCCTGACCCAGAGCACCACCAGGAAGAAAAGACGGACGTAAGGCTGGAGAATAGAAAAAGTTACGTTTTCTATCACCTGCCCACTATTACATTTCTGTTGATGAAAAACACAGTTTGAGTGCACTTGTTGGAGAGTATGAAGTCATTTCTGCCTCTGTAATGTTACTGTGAACACCCTGCTAGATAAAAGAAGCTCATACAGAACATCAGTGCAAACATGCAAATATCAAAACTAAGCCCACTCTGCCCTGGCTTTTTCACTCAAAATGACCCTCTTGCTCTGTATGAACCCTCTAGTTAACACATAATTGCAGTTTTAAATTGTACCAGGCCGAGAATGACTGGTGTCTTACCTTTCAATCAGTTTTTAAAAAGATTTCAGATGGTCTGTATAATGAATCTTGCTCTGTAATCCTTTAAGTTCAGTAGGCTTTGCTCTGTTTAGATTTAGATTTGGGTGAAGTCGGACTGCACCTTCTCACTTAGTAAAAAATTATAGGTATGGCTACATTTTGTGCATTACTCATACATGTTTACATACCCACATACACATGCATAGATATGCAAGATTATAAAAAATGATTATTTGTTGAAGTCGTATGAACCCTGTTCTTGAGGACATTTTAGAAAAAAAAAAACAATCCCCTCCTTCCTACGCCGATGGTATCCTCCTGTTATCAAAACACTAAAGATGAGAATGTGAACTATACGGCCTGCTGTTAATGCCTGTGCCAGACATGTGTGTTAATAAATAACTCTGTGCCTGGTATGAGGAGGAGGAACACACTTAAGTGAGTTACAAATAGCTGTAACAGGAAAAACAGAAAGGAACAAAAAAAATTGTAGTGGAGAGCAGAAATGGGCAAAATGATCACATGCTGGAATTAACATTTTCTGACCTGACATGTTCTCTCTTTTTCTCGCTATTTAAAATAAGCTGCACCAGATGTGACACTCTATATCTTGACAGGTTTCCAAAGTGTCAATGAGAAAGAATTAAAACTCTTGACGTAAAATGAGGGTTACTGTAGCTATAGCAATAACAAGGGCCTAATGGTGAATAGTTAATAAAAATAAGGTTTAACAGATACATTAATCCAATAAATTATGTTACATATACCAAAATATTGAAGCTATCAGGTAGCCTTCAGAGTCAAGTACAGTATGTTTGTTTTGGGGCTATAAAAATGGCCAAAAGGTTTTGCTGATGGAGGCTTCATGAAGCATTAAAGCTGCACTAATCAATTTCTGGCCACTAGGGGGCAGATAAACCCACAAAACAGGCTAACAAGAACACAGCTACCGCCACATCACTGGATTATTAAGTTGTTATTGCTAACATACGAACAAACGACTGAATAGCTACGCATTAAGCAGACATAGAACAACATTAGCATTCAATTGGAGTCACGCTTCACCATCTAAAAAATGTAAATCCAATATTCACTCCTCTTTTAGCTCTGGTTTTCTGAGAAAAATATCCGGGGCTTCAACTGCTATATGCTCGCCTGTGGTCACCAGCCACTCAATAACTGTCTGTTTACCGTTTGGTGATTGGCAGGTCGTTTACATGGGTTTGTGTACAACACATGGGCCTTCAGGGGTTTATGAGAACAGCTGAGACTCGTTGTATAGAAGGCAACATGCACACCGTTTGCTTTGTCTCTTTTGTGGTGCAGGGAGTCAAAAAATCCAACTCCATAGACAAAAAGCCAATTCCCGCACACACTTTTCACCTCTGCACTGATTTAGTGTGTGTGGGAATTGACTTTTTGTCTATGGAACAGCTGGGACTCGACCACAGATTAATTGTGCCATTAAAAACCAAAACAGTGAGCTAAAAGAGGCTGCAAAGCTGTGTCAAGCTTGAGCTGGGTGACGGCCCCTTTTGCACTACATATTAATGACATTCAATGTTAATATCAAAAGAATTGATTAGTAAATTGATTAAGTAAGGACATTAAAGGAAAAGAAATTAGCTTCCAAAAGGTTTCTTTTTTTCACTGAAGTCCTGGTTGATATTTAATTACCAATAAAGATCTAGGACTGGGTATATTTATGCAGAGCAGTAATCAGTGGAGAACTCCTTACAGATTGGTGGGGATCTTTTCTGCCAGGCCAAAGTCTCCCACCACTGCTGTGTAGCCGTTGTCATCACATTTGATCAAGCAGTTCTGTGAATACAGAAAAAGACCATTATTATCGCACGTTTAGTTGAGGAAGTTGTGACACTGGGGGATTAAAAAAAACATTTTGCATCATTGGCAGTATCAGCTAAACCTCCACTTCCTGATTGAACTTTTCAATATTATGTTACTGCACATTCTCGTTGCTTGTACATCAGAAAATAGGAACTAACAGGACATTTCAATATGCATTGCTATGAAGTATGGAGTTTGGACTCTTCCTTTTCACCCAAAAAGGAACTATTTGTAAATCTACTGTCACCATTTGTTGCAGTGCTCATTAACACTACACAAGCAGTTCAATAGTTGTACTGCACAAAACAGTACATGCACTGCTGACATCCTTTGTACAACACGACAGTTAACAAACTAACATTTGGTAGCCACAGATACCGAGTTGAGCTGAATGTTAATGCTCTAAATACTCTCAGTATGCTTCCTTCCTATACTGTGGGTTAGTGTGCTGTACCATGCTGCATTAATGTACAATACATATTCAATGTGTTATGTACCTTTTGTTTCCCTTGTACCATGTGGCATTATGTAGTAAAATGTACTGTATGTGTTGTCTCTGCGTCATTGCCTTATTCCTGGGCATTTCTTGTACTTTGTGAATTTATAGTTCATAACTTCTTTATAATTGAAGGGTATGGGGTACGGGTCCACATGTAGCTCTATGACAATACAGTATAATCTCTAAAACACAGGATAAAGTTACAGTTGGAAGGGAAGAGTGCTTGGAACAAGTACACAGCATTAATTAAAATATTTTACAAAAGACAGAAAGGTGCTTTGTCATGTCAAGTTTCATGGCTGAGATATGCGTCATAAGCAAATTGACTTTGTATTAATTTGAGGAACTATAATCTGCAAGGCTGTGACTTCACTTTAATTTCTCAGTGCACTTCTTTACTTCTTCTTCTACAGATGAACAACTTTAAGCTTCGACAGGAGATGAACATGAGTTTATAGCAGAGTGCGTACTGTCCCTGTTCCCTGCCAGTTCCATGCCAACATGGCTCTGGGTCAAGTTGGAAAACTAGAAGCTGCCTGGTACAGATTATCACATCTGACCGTGACACTGTCTTCTTTACAGAGGGGTTAACAGGTCTAGGAGTAAAAGAGCAGATAAGTGTGTCAAGATACCTAACATCTTTAACATTTGTATCTAACATCTACTGTAATACAAGTCTTATGTACAGAAGTTACTTCTTCATCCTGGGATTGCACTATAAGCTGTCAAAACCAACTAATTTGAACAAATACTGTACAGTACTGTGCAATAATGCTACGCCACCTAAAACTACTGGAACGGAAACAGTAAAAGTCGCCAAAGCCAAAGGAAGAGTCATGAAAACTGAACTAAATCTGAACTAATAAATTTCCTCCTCTGTCACATGCTGTATTTCCTCTCTAGTGAGTAAGTGAAACAGGCCTCTAAACTAAAAATACTACACGTTAAAGCTCCCATTTATCAAAATAAATAACAAACACATCTAATGTGGATGTAAATGTAAAAATTTGCAGGAAATGCTGCTTTGTTGTACTGTAGCCACAAGAAGGCCTGCAGTTCTATTCTAAGCTGAGGTTTCTCCTCTTAATGACCAATTAGCCTGTCTAGCTAACCTTGGAGGTGAGATCCCGGTGGAATATGCCTTTGGAGTGCAAGTAGGCCAGACCGCTGGCGATCTCACAGGCCAGTTTCACCCTCGTGGGCCAACTCAGGTGTTTGTTGCTGTCTAGAAGCTGCTCCAGGTTTCCACCATTGATGTACTGGAGAAAGTCAAAGAGAGACACACAAATACATAAGTAGGTTAATATTAACAGAACATTAACACACAAGGAAAGGACTACAGGAATATATGATGTACAATTTCAGCTTTCAATTTCAAATAATTTTTAAAAATCATGCTAGGCCAACAAATAGATGTTTGAAATTTAAATTCTGATAGCATGTTCTGCCAAAAATATGTTGAACAACAAACAAATGGCCATATTATACACTTCACATTATCAAATTGAAGCAATTCAAGGATGTCATTTGCAAATTAATAATTGATTGCTGACATTAAATGTTCCTCAGCCTGGTATTGCATTGCTATGCTCTGAATAGAAAAATGCTCCTGTTTGGCTGCATATGGTCATTGTATTAATGAGCTGGGTAGGTGTCAAACACGTTTTCACAGAAATTAAATGTGAGGTTTCTTAACTCAGTTTGTGTGAATAATCGAATCATAGCAACATAACACTTTCTGGTGCCAGTGACAAAAACAACACACTGGTTAGCTGGCTTTAAAATTCACTGGTCAACTGGTGTCGTTAAAAATATTCAGACACACTATACACATATATACACACTACATAAAAGGTACTGACTAACTACATTACACAAATTAACTGCGTATCAAGCTGGCTCACAGAGTTCGTGACTGATTGGTGGGTTGTTTTGGTTACAGACGGCCTGCCTGGGGGCTAGCTGGTGTATCGACCAACTGGCTGAACAAAATCTGGCTAGCAGCCTGTTCAACTGGGTGACAGAGCTGCTAGTTTCCTACGTGCACGAATGTGGACCGTCTGACCATCGTGCAGGGGGGAGAGTGGGCAGCCAAGAGGACAAATCAGCTCAGTGGGTTTAAAAAAAAGTATCCGGGGTCCTTCACTCTGTCAGCTTTGATCCAGAAGAACTTGTCTGACCTTCCTGCTGGCATGCAAACACACAGACACACTAATCCCATGTCACATATCACGGACAACGGTGGTTAACTAGATAGAACTGAGATGGGATAAAGAGATGGTCTGGTTTAGCTGTGGTTATTGGTATGACTGACAGGCACAGAATTAGGACATAGGGGGCTGATGGGGAGGGGAGGAGGTCTCTACTTCTTCACACGACTGAATAAACAGGGCTTCTGGTCAGATTAACTCAAATGTTCAGCTCATTTAGCATATTTTTTACAATAAATGTGAAACTGAATGTATGTCTTGAATGACTCTTGTAAAGATGTAACCTAACCAAGACAGTTATAATAGCAGCTCAACTCAATGAGCTGCCTTCTTACAACAAATGTTCCTAAGCTCTGCGTGACTTTCCCAGCTGAACACAGGCTCACATCCCTTGTCACACCATCTCTCCAGACTACTTAAATCTCAAGTGCTGTGATGGTTCAGCTTCGCAAGGACAACAACGACATCAAAAGATAGTTTTTAGTCAGTGGCATCTTAAAGAAGGTATCCTTCTACATTTGGTATTTCATTTAAAGTATAAGACATAGAAAATAAACTTGCATACAACTGGCTTGATGCTGAATAGATTCAGTTCGGATTAGAGCCCAGGATCGCTAATATCGCCAACCAAGTTTAACTCAGTGTGATACAGTTAGCTCAGAAAGTCCATGTAGGTGTGTCACATAATGTTTTTAAATTCATTAAATAATAACAAATCTTATCTAAATTAACTCAGTGGTATACAGCAATGAACTAGAATGTCGCCTGATGAAGATAAGAAGTGTGCTGAACTACCAATCTCGCATATGATCTACATCCTGCAACAGTGATGCCTACGACAGTTTTGCTGGAGCAATTTTTCTTTTTTATATTAATTCTTTGTCCTTGGATCCCACATAATGAAACATTCATTAAAAATATCCCACTGGACATGAATAATCTTAATGTCCATTGCATTTATTTTTTCTTTTTTTCTTTTAGATCCTAATCAACAGCTCCGACAAAATTAAATTACTGACTAGGTACTGACAGAATGATTTATTGCCATTATTCTGAAATGCCAAAAAGGTCTGAGGACTCATGAAATAAAAGGTAAAGCAATGCTTTAACTTTTAAAGC
Organism: Oplegnathus fasciatus; assembly: GCA_003416845.1. Lineage (NCBI taxonomy): Eukaryota > Metazoa > Chordata > Actinopteri > Centrarchiformes > Oplegnathidae > Oplegnathus > Oplegnathus fasciatus. The sequence goes on from NTHP01000254.1 coordinate 683,533, forward strand.
CCCCCAAAAGGTTGATCTCCCTGCAGTCTTATACCATCACTCACACACACACACAAACACACACACACAGACCCCAATTCAAGACGTCAGAGGATTACAGTATTTGTCCAACAAATTCCTTAGTAGCCACTGAGTTCAACATCTGTTGTCTGCCTGGTTGAGGTTTGGGGGGTAGAGGGGAAAACTCCACTGGAGACAAGTAAAACTCTAATCCAAATTCCCTCCTTTATCATCTCATTTAAGATCTCTACAGCACCCATTTCATTCTCACACTAACAGAATATGCAGCAAGTGCAAAGTGAGCCTGGTCCAAAATGAAAAATTGCTTGGTTTAGTGGAAGAGTGCACCTGCTGTGTCAACTAAAAGTAACTGAATAGAAGTAAAGTCGCATTCAAAAAAAGCCTCTTAATCAGGCATGGTATTTTTCCCTGGAATTTGCTTTATCCTATTTGTCGAGTTACTGATACACCACAGTAATTACTTGACATAGCCCATGTTTGAGCCAAATACGTGCCTCGCCATGATCATGTAAACCCTACAGTGCTAAGGAAATGAGAAACATACGGCGGGTTACAACTGCTGTGTTTCAGGTTAAAAACCCTGGAAAGACTCAAACAAAAGAATCCTTGTTTGCTGTTGGGAGCAGCTTCAAACAGCAGTATAATCCTGCCATGGGTCATGACTTACCATCAGCCCAGATTATGATTGCAGAAGCATTTCCTATAAGGTGCATAAGACTGAGATTCAGCAGAGACAAAACAAGGCTTGGTGCTCTAGATCTGTGGTTCCCAAAATGGGTGCCGCGAAGACAGGCAAAGGGTGCCGCAAAGATTTAGCCTATCATTTATTGTGCGTTTTAATAACGTTTCACCACATTAAGAAAACAGCAACATTTGCATTAACTGCGATGTATGTTACATTTTTAAACATACCAAAATAGAAAATATATATGTATTTTTTATTTACTTTAATTTGCAGTTATGCCGCAGCTGGTGATATGACAACTCACGGTTGCCGGCTGTCATAGTAACACAACACGCTTTCCGGCGCAGGAAGTCAGCAGTCAGAAAAAAACTGGACATCAGAGCAAGCGATGTAAAGATTTGACAAGGTAAACAGAGCTCAAAGGAATGCTGATACACCTCAGCCCTCAACACAGTCTGAGGCGACTGAATCTGAGCCCACCAACAGAACTAAAATCAGAACGAACTGATAGGGATCTGTATACATACTGTATATGCACGTTATATCGGGGGTTGGGTTTCTCGGGGTGCCATGGTTTAAAACGTTTGGGAACCACTGCTGTAGATTACTCTCTACATCTTCCAGAGTCTTCAAAGGCTCATTCTCTCTCCTATCATAAAGTCTACATGTCAAATATATCCTTTCCCTAAACAAGAGGTGTAAAAATCAAAGTCACTGAATAAGTGTTCGATATAATTCACTGTCTTGGGTGTTCAGTTTTGTAAGAATTCACAACAAACTAACACTCAAAGGCAACAACATTTTTTATTAAATTAGGAAATTAATTTAGGCTTATAAATACTGACGCTCCTCAGTTTCACAGTTCTTCCTGACTCCTGCTGTACTTAATGCTCATCACCAACAAAAGGCTACAGATTAAGACTCATCTACTATGTGTTTAGGAGCTAAGTACTTCATCAAACAGTTTTCTTTTGCCTATTATTTGTTTATTTTGCAGCTGTTTGTGGGTTTGCATGTGTCTGTGCGTGAGAGACGCTGAGTTTCTTGAGGTAGCTTGGGGCCATGCAGTAACTTAATTCTCCATTTCCTCTGAACACGGCCTCACAGTGGGGGTCAGGTAACAAAACAGCTTGAGCCTGCTACCAGGGTCAGAGAATTCAGTTTGGTCCTGACACGACACAACAGGATCTGTTTACCCTGCAGCAGGAATACAAGACCTACCGCAGTGTGCGTGCCGTGTATGTATATTCAAATGTGTCTAACAATACATGGATTCACTTTGCAACTACAGTACAGGAAGATTTGGTAAATTAAAGATGTGTTCTCTTACGCAACTGCAGAAAGTTGGTGTTTGTTTTTGTCTGTCAAGGCTACAATGCACACATTCACTGTGCAATGCAACAGTGTAATCAAGTACATGTGCGTGCGCCTGGAAGCATCTCTAACAGTGTATGCTTTCTTCAGAGTAGGATGAATCACGTGTTTTGTACTGTTTGTCCACATTTACATGCATTTGCACATTGAATGCGTATTCAAATACAAATGTGTTTACGGAGATGCATCTTAAGCCACTGGTTCAACTGTTGAAGTGTATGTACATGTGTACATCTGTCATGTATCCTTGAATAAAGTAGAGTTTGTGCATCATCATCATCATTATTTCAATTATCTGCCGATTATTTTCTTGATTAATCTTTTGGTCCGTAAAATGAAAAAAATCCCATCACAACCTTGCAGAGCCCAAAGTGACGTCTTCATATTGCTTTTTTTGTCAACAGTCCAAAACCCAAGGAAATATTGTTTATTACGATGTAAGAAGGAAAAGCAGCAATTTCTCACATTTGAGAAGTTATAACCAGCAAATATTTGGCTTTTTTAAATATTTTTTATATTTATATATCATTTTCTTATTTTTTTCATAACCTCAAAGGTTTTCATTTCATTGTCTTTCGTTGCACCTATGGCCATAATCGGTAATTGCAGGTGTGTTTTTGGACCTCACTTCAGTTTCAGTTTCAAATTTCATCGTCTGTAGTCATCAATCTCTTCTTTGTTTGTTCGGCCATAGTAACCGTTTACTCACAACGCTAGCAGACCCCGGAGAAAACAGTACGTCGCTTCACACACAGGTGAGTTGAAGAGCAAGTCTGTTGCGTTAACAGCCTCGTTAACTGTGTGCAGCTTGTGATTTTTCCGAGAAAGTCTCTGCCGACACCTGGGTCGTAATACTGCAAATGTAAGGGCTTTCATCAGTGGGCCATAGCCTCAATCACCATTATGTTGCATCATTCGGTGATAGATAGTGACTTAACAGACGTTTATTTAAATGAAAATCTTCGAGATTATATCTTTAAACAATTAATCAATGATCAAAATAGTGGCCAATTCATTTTCTGTCCATCAATTAATCGACTAATCGTTTCAGCTCTACCAGAAATTCTTTTTTTAGTAATTTTAGTAAAATTCTCATATCTAGAATCCATAATTTTCCAATGACCTGAAAATCAAATGACACCCACCTTATGGTCCTAAATGTGAAATGAAGAATATTTGTTTTTCAGACAAATGGTTTTCAATTTTACCTTTGGTCTTGAGAAGTTGTATCAATCCCATATCAGTTATTGCAAAAATCCTGACAAAAGCTCAGTGCAATATCCAAAAAAAACAAGCACAAATGTCCTCTTTTACCTTTTGTCAAAGTGCGTCTACTGCACATTGACTCAGTGTCTTTTAGAGCAAAAAAAAAGAAAGAAAGAAAGCCGAAACTAATTCTTTGTAAGTGTAGAAGGAGCTATTCACTACAACTGGGATGCCATATTAATGAGGTTTCAGGTTACCCTTTAATTTCTCTTCTAAATACAGAGAATTAGGTCTGACCTTGTGTACAACTAGCCTTTTCATTAAGGAGCTAAATATATCAACTGCTGGTCAAGCATTTTCCGTGACTAATTAATGATTCAAAAACACAAAGTTGTCTGCCCCTCTCCCACACACACACACACAAGCTCACATAGACAAACAGATGGAACATACACAGGTTAAATATAGGCTTTGTGCAGCCTAAAAATATAGCTCACTCTAACTCTAACAGTGTATGTCCTAACATTAAGCATCTCTGGAGATTTTTATTAGCTGCCTGTATCAAATTCTCCCTCACTCTTTCTCTCTCTCTTTCTCTCTCTCACAAACACGAACACAAACACGAAGCCTAAGTGTTATGTATACTTAAGAACATTCAGTTCTCTTGGTTTTCCACAATTACAGACTAGCGTGCTTCTGTGTTGTGTTCATGGATGACGTGAGGTTCACCTGGAAATAGCAGGAACATACACAAACACATGAGTGTATCAGTTCTCTCATAGGCACACTACTTTTCATGAGTAGAGACACTTTGATCTCACATATCATTGGTTTGTACACAAGCTTTAATGTGAAATGGTGTATCTGTGTGTTTTCCTACCTCGGTCAGAGCGTGAAGCTGGCCCTCATGGACACACACTCCCTTGAACCTGCAAAACCACAAAAGGCACGCAAATGCATGCATAACGTCATGATTTAACCTTTGAGACAACACAAGGACATTTGTTAGAATTTGATTGGAATGAATTAATTCAGAGTATTGAGGCTGACACACAGACACTTCTTACTTATCTTCACAATCTAAAGAAAAGTTAGGAGAAAACCCAGTACATGCAGCTTCTAGTTGCTCTGCAGGGTCATTTAAATTAAAATAATCTGGAAGCAAAAAACACTTGACCTTCTCTGCTATGAGTAAACAGAGAAAGCAGGAAGAATATCTGAGAAAAGATTAAGATTCCAGCAGGCAAGACCAGACAAGTGATTACTGTGAGACTGTCTGTTAACGGGAGGATAATAACAGTTCAGTTGCTTCACCTGCATTCCATCCATTTCTCCCTCTACCTGGCCTATCATTTTCTACATTCTCAATAAACACACACAGAGACAGAGAAAAACTGCCTTGTTTCAGCTCGATGACAATGCCTTTTTTTACTTTTTTTGATGGGTTTTTAAGAATCGTCACAAGCCCAAGAGGTTGGAAAATATCCTTAACCCAGGAAAGGACTGTGCACCCCTCCAACTAAAGTGAAACAATGTGTGTGTGCAGAGCAACATATGAACCAACTTTGTTCACCAGCAGCGTTAAAGGCCTCATAACTCTGAAGGCAATGAAAAGGTCAACTTTGTGGGTCCTTGTTGGGTTTTAGCTAACAATGAGCCCCTCAGTGTCTGCTTGTTAACACACAGACACACTCACACAATCCACCAGGCTCAACAAAGATGGCATTGTAAAAGATACTGTGCATGTGTGTGTATGAATAAGTAGACACACACACACACAGACATTTCTACATGTATGTGCATGTGCAGAATGTGATGCAGAGCAGACTGTGAACTTGACAGAAGTGTTTACTACAAAGAAATGAACAACGATACTATTCTGGGGCAATAGTAAAACAAATTGCGTGGATTTGAATTCTCATTGCTATAAAGTTTTATTTTGTCTAATGACTTTTCCTTTTCCTGTCGTAAAACACAAGGCAAGGCAAGTTTATTTGTTTAGCACCTTTTAAATGCAGAGGCAGTTCAAAGTGCTTTACATAAGATGAAGAAGTGCATTAGAACAACATTTAAAAAACGCAATAAAAAAGGAAAATAAAAGCAATGAATACATTTAATTAAATTATACACAAAAAGACACAAAAAAACAACAACCACCAAATACAGCATAAGTGTTGTGACAGTGCAGTAGAGAAATTGATCAATTAAAGCCACTATAAATAACTAGTAGCCAGTGTAAAGAATTAAAAACAGGGGTGATGTGCTCAGTTCTTATTATAACTCTGGCGGCAGTGTTTTGAATGTGTTCAAGATGTCTAATGATCTTTTTGGGTAAAAAAAACAAAAAACAACACATAACAGACACAAAAAGTGTCACTTCAGGACAACAAAGCCAGGTGTAAGGGCCTTACTCAGCATCATGCTTTGCCCATGATTGACCAGAATCTCTAAAAAAAAATTAACCTGATTGTTCATAGCCTTGTCCCTTTCTCTTGTGACAGAAAGGGTCCTCCTCGCTCTTCGCCTCTAGGCAGCTGCTGCAGCTCTAACAGGAGCTGGCAGTTTAGAAAATCCATTGTTAATAGGCTCTGTGTTTGACACAGTTTCTAGCCAACCCCAAAGGAAACAGGTCACAACCACAGGCTTATAAGCGAGTGAGAGAAGAGAGAGGTAGAGGCAGATAGTAACATAATACACATTTAATAACCAAAAGTTGCAGGTGTTATAAGAAATGATTAATATAATGTGTAACGTCATTTGTGTGGAAATAATGAGGATTTACTCTGTATTTATTATTAGCAGTAACTGAGCGACCTAAACTCTTAAGCCTTAAAATAAGCCTACAGTAAATTTATGAAAGCAAGCTCATTCCAAGTTATTACTGGCATCTTATTGTTGAATCTGTTATAATGAACTGATACATAATAGGCCCTTTTGGATTAGACCTTTAAACATGCTAAAAGGAAATCACTACTAATATTCAGTTTCTTACACCCGAGCTAATCACATTTTACAAAGTAACTGATGTTATGCGATGATGCAATAATGAACTACACCAACAAATTGGAAAATAATCACATTATTTAGCTTTGTTTTATAAGCTATAATGCAAGATGAAATTAACACATTTTCTAAGTCCAGCTGAAGGTTTTTAGTAACCCCCTTCAATATAGTAAGTTAGTCAGTCATTTGGTTACCAACCTGAGTATGTTTGGATGGGAAAGTCGGTTCATTAGTTGGACCTCTCGCAACATGTTAGCTCTGTTGCTGCTGAGCTTGTTCATCTTCAGAGCCATAACTTGGTCTGAAGCTCGATGACGTACCTGTAAAACAGTCAAAAGATGCCACACTTCAAAATGTTGCAAAAACAGTCAAATACAACTAAACAAATGTTTAGCATGTTAGGGTGTAGCAATGTTTGCACTTTATTAGCTATATTCTGGTGGCAGCAAAAACTGGGATTGTATAACACTTTAAATTAAATTCAATCTTTATCATTTTATCAATCTTTATCAGCTTGGGTCTGTATGGATAGGCCTTGAACAGCTTGAAACACTGTTCTTCTATAATGGATACTTAAAAAAAAATATTTGGCTTATGCAGCAAGAAAACAGAGGAAGCAGAAAAGGAAGGCAGCACATAAAAGAGAACTGAAATGAGGTCAGTCACTGCTGACCAGCCGGGACAAAAGAGATGTGTCAGTCCAGAGCTGCATAATCGATTTTGTATTATTGCGCATCGGGATTTTAGTTTCCATCTAATTGTTAGATAGTGTTAGCATCATCATCCATCCACCCATCCATAGTCGGCTGGAGCCTATCCCAGCATGCCTTGGGTGAAAGGCAAGCAAACACTGTAGACAGGTCATGGCATGAAGACAACACCGAAGCCCCTCCTGCTGAGGTCAAAAACAATTCACGTATGGCTGCAAAAAGAGAAGTAAAATGGTTCCGTTTCTCAAATCTTGGGAGATTAATAATATTACTGAATTATAATTGGGATCACAGTGTATTTACAAAAGAGGCCACTGTTACATGTAAACATTGCCTGGTTACAGTAAATTCCAAGTATCGACCAGTTTTCTGAACAGAAGGTGGTAATGGGTTTCAAGATTAAGCCCTGAAGGACAAAAGCAAAAAAAACTGGGACAAAATTAAAAGACAAATGTGCAATGCAATGTGTGTTGCAGAGGGATAGCAAAGAACATAAAAAACACTCCTAATATGCACCTTACATCCCTCTTGACTAAGAACAAGCAGTATAACACTGCATAACAATCTGGAAAGATTTTAATTTAGAGTAATTACAAACACACTGACATTTGCTTACCAAAAATAACTGCAGTCAATTTGATAGGGTGAAAAAGCCCCTGAAAGAGCACTTAGCAAATTTAATCTCTCCACTGAAGCAAATACAAATGGTGCTTTTTTAAAAATAAATGTTGGATACTATTAAAGACAGGGAGCCCCACACTGTATGTCTATTCATTGTCTCTATCACTTCACAGCGTTTGAAATAGCAATATGACCTGAGGTCTTCACACCGCAGGTTTCAGAAATGCCACAACGCAGTGCATTAATTACTAAGAATTTAAGTTCTTCTGAACACACTCATATGCATGCAAATAGGAAATATCAACCTGCAAACCACAGAAGCCAGCACATCAAAAATGACTGAGCAGCTGCAGACACCTTACTCACTTCCTGACAGCAGAGACATGATTAGACCAAGTTTTAGTCCAGCAGTTTGAGGAGGCTAAATGATACTCCTGTGTCTATAGGTGGACAGCCTTCAGCAACAAAGAGCCTATTCAAACATTATCAAGAGCTCCAGATGAGGAATAAAGTACAGGAAGTCATTCAGAAGCATCCTACATACATGCAAAACAGAGCTGCTTACTGCCACATTAGCATGAGAGCTATGATCACATCTATGCTACTGCACTTTTGACATTATATAACAACACCTTGACTAGTTTAAACCACACCAGACATTATATATAAAATGGATGGTGTCAATGCTGCTAATGTGCACTTGTTTAGTTGTGGAAAGCAAAAGAATAATATATGATTAGATATAATTAATTATGTATCACTTGACAAAAATGGTGGAACAAAATTTGGATAGCCCACATTTTTCTCGGGGATCACTGCAAACAGTTCTCTCAGAAGACAGCAATTCAGGCTAGAAAAATCCTGAAAACTTTAGTCTATGGAAATATGTTACGAAAGAGACTGTCCGTCATATTCACTACAACAGTGGGCAGCTTTTTATCATCTTCTAACAATGGCTCTTTTACTGTCTTCCATCATCAGAGCCATGGTACACTGGTGACACAATGGATGGGCAGTATCACTTACAGCAGGAAAGAGAATTGACAGATGGGACAACGTCAATATGGATTATATAGGAGGCATTAACAATGAAAGTCAATGGACAGAACAGTTGCTATACTGCAATTTCGGTATTTGGAGACATCTCCATGAAGTGTAAAGTTATCAAAATCTAAATATAGTAGAAAAAGCATAACATATCATGGATTTTAATTGAGATTATGGGAGTTTTCTGTGTCTGCTTCCCTCTCTCCGTCTCATACATACAGACACAAAAATCGCTCTGTTCAAGTTCAAAGGAAGGGGCCTGGCTGCAAGAGCCGACAGTCTCCACCGCAGGACAGCAGAAACAACAGATGGCCACTCCTCTGAAGGCCTCCTCCCCCACATCCGTCTATCCTCCTCCGACCCCCCATTCCTCACTCTTCACATCCCCCCATCTGCATTTAGTCCCGATCCCCTTCTTTCTCCTCCTCGCTGTGGCCTCCAACAAACCGTCATCCCTAATCCTCATCTTCCCCAGCAGTCAACCCCAAGTTCTTCTTTCTCTCCTCTCTCTTCCTACCTTTCTACTCTATGGTCTTGCCCACCTCCACTTGCTCGCCTCTCTTATATCTCCTGTATTCACCACTGTACATTTCTCCTAGTGTTGTTGTCCTCCAAACTTTTTCTCCTCCTCCCTAAAACCCAGGTTCTAGTAAACCTCTAAATCGTCTTCTTCTCCAACACTCCTCTTCATCTCAATTGTCTGCCCCCATCCCTTTTACTCCATAGAACCTCCTTTCAACCCCCATTTTTCATCCCCTTCAACAGTCTTGCCACCCCAGCTCTCCACCATCAAAAGCTTCTTTCCCCTCCGGTTCCTCCTCCTCTTAGCCTCAACCTCTATCACCATTAATTTCACCGCCTTTTTGTTCCCATCTCTGTCTGTCATTCTCCCTGACTTTAAGCTTTTCATCATTTTGCTCCATTTCCTCTTCTCTCTCTGTTTACCTACGCATTCCTCTCTCTCACAGAAAAAAATGTATTAACGGATATTTCCATTACTCAACGACAGGCTGAGGTGGTACTTAAAATAAATTGCACACAGGAAGCACGATCCACAAAAAGGGGTTGTTTACCTTGATTACGCATGTTGGAAGTTTAAATCTTGCCTGAACATTTATACGAGCCTAATTTAGCTTAGGTGGTCATAATATGTACTTAAGTGCTCTGTCCTAGATTTAGATTAAGAAAGAAAAAGACAGAGACAGGGTCAAAGCTGCTTCTATTACAGTTTTTTCCCCTCACTTCTGACATCCAACTATTAGCCTACATTTTCCTAAATAATAGAACTGCACACATAACTTTAAGCAGGCAAACATTAAAATAAGTAAAGTCAACTCAATTTAGACAAGATATGCTAGACAATCTACAGCCTGCACCACAACTTTCCCTTCCTAACAATAAACGGTTTGATAAGTGTTTTGTATAATGTGTGTCCGACAGTGTTTATAATGGTATAGAGTTATAGTTTATAGTGTTAAATATAATCTCTACGGGGAGAGGGGAGTCAGAATGTAACTGGCGAGGCAGAAAGTTGTGGACAGTATCTGGACAGATACTCTTCAACCCCAGCACCAACAAAATACTAAAGTTAAAATGCCGTTTTCAAACAGAGGCACAATAGCAAAGTGGCCACTGTTTAATCCAAGGTGATTGTACTTGTTTCGCTCACTGATACACAATGTAAATGTGGATATCATTAATTGAAACTGCTGGCTGTTGTTTATTCGCGCCGCTCTGTTGTTCTGTACTCACTTGCAGCGCTGTGCGTTATGAATAAGCTCCAGTGTTTAAATAGCCCACAATGGGGTGTTTTTAACAGCTGGCATACCCAGAGCACAATGGGCTACACTAACCAAATGGCTTAATATAAGCTTTATATGGCTGATTAAAATCAATTAAAATATGCAACGATTTGTTCCAACACAGATCGGCCTGGGCCATCCCTAACCACATGCACAACACTCAGATATCACCATCAACAGTATCATCAATCAGCCCAACACCAAGCTGTAGAGAGACACACAATGGAAACTGAATTTGAAACCAGTTCACCAGCCCAATACAGATCCACTGTTATATAGATGTACAATAGAGGGCTTATCATTGTGCACTAAGAGCATATCAAAATTCTAATATACACAGAGTGACAAGAAAAATAGAAACTATTGTAAATTAAAATCAATTTGACACAAAAATGATGCAAAATTAAACTGTTTTAATGTCACTCAAAACCTTCTAGGCCATTATTTTAATTAATCAGATTATTTCCATTCATGTATAAGAGACCAGAACCCTTCCCCCATACTTTGTTCTGTATGTTAGCCCTTTACATAACAAGAGGTCAGTCTTGCATGTTCACAGTGGTGGGCACACATTCGTGCACATACAGATAAAAAAGCTTTTGAATAAATACCCAGAAGAACTTAAACTGAAATGCTATCAGTCTATCAAGGCCATGATTATTTATTTCACACAATCTCAACTCAGCTCTTTTCCCGGATGAGTAATTGTTTCACACTACTTATCTAAACCAAACTGAGCCATGCCAGAATTTCACACAGTCATGGTAGCCTTGTTAATACAACCAACAAGAAGAGAGGCTTCACTTAGCAAAGCCAAAATAATAACGCCAAACGTGCTTGTGTGATTCCCATTCACATGCCTGCAGGGAGATAGGAGCGAAGTAACAGGGTTAACAACCCCGTGTTTAAGCGATGTCTTTGAAGTGATTGCAGTCAAACTTGACCTAAAAATGTCCGGAAAAGACTAGTGAGTGAAGACCAAGACAGCTCAGAAACAATCAGTCTTTGACCCACCAAGCATATCAACTTGACAACATCAAATCAAATGGAAAATGACTTGGGAGTTTTACAGTTTCATCACATATAAATGCTGTTTACTTGTGTGGGCCATGCACAACAAGTTTCCTTTTATTTGTATGATATTCTAATCCTGGCCACTGCACAAAAGGCACTAGCATGACTTTTGTCACGTACCAGGGAAAAAGAAATCAATCCTGAGGTCAAATGAGTATGTGTGATCAGAGAGACTGTCTGACCGATTATAAACCACCTTGGATGGACGGATGGATGGAGGCATGATCAGAAAATAAGGTCTAAGGACAAAACAAAGGGACGGAAACGGGCAGAGGATAAAGTCAAGCAAGGTAGGAGAAAAGCAAGTACAGAGTGAGGAAGCCCAGAAAAGAGAAGAGAAAAAACTGTAATGACTGATCTCCACCCACCTTGAAGACTTCAGAGAAGAATCCAGAGCCAATCCACTCACAGGTGAAGTCATCGAGGCGTGTAAGACAGGAGAAGGCACTGATGAGGGCTCTGTAGGATGATGGCCACACCCTGCCCACCTGGAGAAGACAGGAGCAGACTGGTATCAACAAGATAAGATGGGATGGGCGTGCTGTAGGACTGCTGCTACAACTCACGCAGAAAAATTAGATAGAGGGACGTAGATAATGTTGCTTTTAAGTGGGGCATGGACTAGGAGACTAGAAACTAGATATAAAGACTGATTGCACCAACATACACAGATTTTCTCAGTCCTGACAGAAGACAGACACTGAAGTCTCTATGAAACCCCCAAAATCTTCCAAGAACATGAATTCTAGTGCGTATCTATACTGAAACAGAATATTTTAACTCAATCAATCAACAGTGTTGGCATTTATTGAAAAATTACTGTTTATTAGCATTGCTCATTTATGTGTGAAATGGCTGATGGACAGACATGAATAACATGGACCATCAACCCATAATCCCAACTATCTCTAGTCTTAACTTAAACCATTTTCAATTAATACCTATACTTACCAAAACATAGCCACTTTTAATCTTACACCTAAACTGGGCTTCATGGTTTTGCTAATCATATTGCTTGTGCCAATAACTCTTTTTTCAGCAGAATGGGGCAAAAATCAGCTGAGTTGTGGGTCTTCAGTGAGGTTAATCGCTTAATCGATTCGTCAAATCTTTAATAAAAACATGTGCTAATCGACTAAGGCCCAGACTGGAACCGACTCAGTCCAACTTGGTATGATCAGAACTCTTTTTTCCATATTTTTCTCTATTCAAAGATATCAGGAAAGTGGAAACAATATAATGAATTATCAATACAAACACATTATTGAACTCTTAAAACCTGCACAAGAACCCTGTATACTGTAATGTAAGCTCTGCACACGTGAAATGCACCCTATTTATAAAAATGAAGAACAACGACTGACCTGTGAAGGCGGGCCCATGCCCATCTCGCCGACCCCTACCCCTCCAATACCATCTCTGTCCTCGTTGATACGTTCTGGCCGTGTAGGGAATCCAGCGATGGAGTTGCGTTTATTCCGGTCCATGGTGATGTGAAAGATGGTGATACCAGTGAGGGTAGTATGGGCCTTTTTCTGTAATGTACCCACATGACAAGAGGACTAGATTGTTTTAATGGTGCCGAGGGTTTCACGGCAGCACAGAATTTACTCAGTTTGTGTCCTGGGAGAAAATACGTCACGCACATAGACTTCAGTTTAAAATTTGGCTTAGGGCGATGCACCCTTGCTGAATCCAAGATGTTTCCTTCTAGTCCAGTTCCTCACTGCTTGTAACTGGGGAGCCCACCAGGATGAGAGGGTTTTCACATGTTTGACAGATGTACAGTGAGCCCTTGGAGACCTAGAAAAAGTAAAAGAAAAATCAATATATTTCGTATTGAGAAGAGTATAATGGCAGTGGGATTTACTTTTCATAGATTCATAGTTATGCATATTTTTGTGAATCCTATTGGCAAGACTGGGTCTTGCCTTCGGATGGATAAGACAAGCCACTATTGCTCAACAGGCCCAAATGTAATGGCTGTAATAGGGGCCGATTGTCCAATTATGGGAGATTAGCCAAGAAATAGCTCTGGTCCTGGACCTTTCTGCCATCCAAAACAAAATCAGCAGGGTACAAAGGCTAACAGGAAAGGAAGTCTGTGGCTAAAGGTCTTTTTTACACTCGTAAACAATGTGGCTTTCATATCTAACTTTTAAGAATACTTTATTCCAGAGAAAGATCTCTTCAGTTGATAAGACATGTTGAGTCTGGTTATGAATATTGTTTCCAATACTTTGAAGAGAAGTGGAGTGAAACTATATTGGAAAACACATTCCTTTTCACTGAGGCAAGAGAAAAAAAAATATCCCTTCAGCTATTTTTCTCTTTAAAGACATTGTCTAAAAGGAATATATTTTTAACTGAGTAATTATGCCCTACGATTGTTCAATAAAATAATGAGTGAAGCAGCCTTTAATTAAGATTAAGACTGAATGAAGGGAAATGACCTTTCAAAAAGTATATCTCTAAAGATCCTGATGGGCAGCTGACCAACAGGTAGTAAGGGCAACTGCATCAATAATATATCTACTAATTGTTCCTCAATTAATTTCAATAATGTACTTTTGTAATTAACTGTATCTTACATCGTTATACTGCTGTATAACAAAAAAACATGTTCTTTTCTTGAAGTGGCTGGTTGGTTAAAGGTTCTCTGTGAAGTTTTTGACCTCTAGTAGTGCTATAGAGCTGTTTTTCTAAGAGCAGGTCCCTGTTTTGTTTATCTCGCGCACGCAGACAAGGTTGCACACGCACACGAGGATGCGGGTATCGCAATACACAGTCCTGCCAATGCTTTCACGCTATTCCACTGATCAACAGGTGGCGGTAACACGGCAATATAGTGCTGTCCTGGCTCCGCAACGGTGGAACGAGCTCCCCTTCAACATCAGGATAGCAGCAACTGTACACATCTTCCGTCACAGACTGAAAACTCATCTGTTCAGACGGCACCTTGGCCTATAATAATAATAATAATAATAATAATAATAGAACAACAACAAAAAAACAACTCTTCCCCTATCTCTTATTGTTTGTAAATGTAACGCTTGAGGCAGTTCAGCATATTTGATGAAGTTGATGTACTGCACGAAGCGTCAGCCAAATAAATGTAATGTAATGTAAAAGATATGCAGCAATACACCAACAAAGACGAAGAAGAAGAAGACTGCAAGCTAGTAAACATGGACGTAAACAATGCTGGATTTTAAATAATTAAAAACACACACAATGCGTTTTGGTGAGTAACACTGATTGTAAACATATATTTTGTTTATTTACAAGAAAAAAAATGGCAACTATCTTGATGATCAATTAATCATTCAAGTTATTTTTCAAAACATTCATTGGTTCCAGCCCCTTAATTGTGAGGTTTTCTGCTTTTCTCTGATATACATTATTGTAAACTGAATATCAGAGGTCAGACTGACAAAACAAGACCTTTGAAGAGCATTTTTCACTTAAGTTGCAGCCATATTCTCGTCCACTTCAGTTGTGTTAAAGTAGGCTGACACAGAGTTACACTAACGTGAAAATTCAACTTCAACTGCTTTTCCAATGTAATGACAGAAAGTAAACAATGACTAACTTTTCCTTTGTGGTTGAACTATTCCTTTAAGTACTTGTGCCCCACAATGACCTCATGCACATCATAAAAAAGGCACTGAGTTCACACTATCGTAAATGTAATACTACGCAGCCTGCCACAGAGATTTCTGTTCCCACTTGCAGCATTATTTCATTGCAGTCAGTACATGTCAAGTGTAATCAGAAATTTACAGTGTGTGTACACAAGACATAACCAGAATAGTTCAGTAAAACATATTCCAGTAAATGGGGAGGAACAAAGGCAAAAAGTAAGAGGGATGCGGATTTAAAAGGAATATACTTAACTGACCTACATTAAACCAAAACAGAAACACAAAGGTCAATCTTAGGCCCAGAAGAGTTCTCATAAGATCAGATACTAAAAACAGAATTGAGATGGCACAGCCAGATTCTGCCTTGGTCCGTTGGCATTACATCACAGACACTAGACTCCTAGAGAGATACTGTAGACCTACTGGACAACTTCTGACATCATTCTCTGTCCCAGCCACATCCTTAAAAGGCTTTTTTTATCCTCCACCTTCTTTTTTCTCTCCAATGACACCTCATTTTCTGCCTTGTTGAAAGTGGTACGGCAGGAATAAAAGTGCCTGTGCCAAGAAAAATGCAAGCCACAAGTGCCAGGCCGAGGCTCTCGTTTCTCATTTCAGCAGCTTTCCCATCCGAGAGCAAGAACAGAGACACGCATTTCATCTATGTTGTGTATCTGAGTAGACGAGAATAGGTCAGCAAGTGAGATATAAATTCACTCTTGATTCAAAGCAGCTAGCAGCAAGAGAGAAGAGCTTCTGTACCCACACACCCACATGAGTGGTCAAAGCAGCTGATACTGGCTAAACACATCCTACACTTACTAGAATTTCAGTCATGCAAATGATGCAAACAAATAAAAACGCAGAACTTGGCTTAGTCCTCGAGATACTGCAGGTGGGTAGAAATCAATCTTCATTCAGGATGATCTTCCCAGCCTAAAGCAGTATACTGACCACCAAAATTAATTTTTACACCCACTTCTTCTAGCATCATTCCATCAACAAACAACCCTGGGAAGATGATAGCCACATACTATAAAACAACTTTATACCCTTAAAAAATAAGATATCACACAGTCCTGTAATATTCAGCAATATGATAACCCTACATGAACTGTGCTGCTGGAAATCTTCTTGATGCGAGTAGATTAGAAGAAGAAACAGTCAAGCCACCAGTGTTCATCACTATGTTTGTTTCTGAACTACTCCCTGCTGCCTACATATCCAAAGGGCATGCATTTAAAACACCACAGCAAAGAGGACTACGCATGGAAAAGGGTGGAATTTTAAAAGCCGGTCTTTTTTCGGTCTGTAAAATGTGGCCTGTTGCTACTCCAAAACAGATGGGACATCTCCAAAGCAGCCTCAGGCCACATGTTTTAACAGTAGTTTGGGGGGGGGAGAGGGGGGCTGAACACTATCCAGCTGTGTCCCTGGTGGATTACAGACTAATAGAAAATGTCAGCAATAAATCAAAACTTAAGTGATGTTATAATGATAGGTTGCAGCGAGGGTTAGAGTGTCTCTGAAGGACAAAAGGTATTAAATGGGCGTGTGACTGTGCCTGTGTGCATGTATACCTGCACCACAAAATAAAAAACATGATCTAATCATATTGATTTAAACATGAGCACATCTACTGATAATACATGTAAACTATTAATAAAATATTCTCAAAATAACTGTCTGTGTTATATATTATAGTAATCTGCTGGCCTCCAGTGAGCGACAGAGATTGCTCACTAAAAGAGCAATCTCTGTCAAGTATTTGAGCAAGGTCACATTCAACAAAAGTGAATAGGAGCCTCTTATCTGACAACCATCTATTGTGGTAAACTGCCATGATATGTGAGCCGCTGCATACCTGTCATTCTTCAGGGGTTTAAAGTAATGAACAAGTCCATGGGGCAGGCACCGTGAAAAAAAAAACTGCCCATTATCTGGATACCTTAGACAGCTAATGAGTCAATGCTGCCAAAACAGCTTGATGCAACAAGTCATATAAAACAGAGGTGGTTAGATTAATAATTAATAGCTGCATCAACATCGTTGGTAAAGTGTTAGTGAACGCCACACAGAAAATGTAAACAAACCAAAGCAGCAACAGTCGGTGTTAGCTTTTACTGCTTGTTAAAGTTTAGCTGACTTACCTGTTTTTATTCCACAGAGGTGTTCGCAGGAGCAGTTCAAGCTGGGCTCCATGCCTCTGCCGGGGAGCATTTATTTGAACCCCGAAAACAGCAAAGTTGGTAAACGCAGCTAGCTCAGTGACTGTTAGCTGGCTGGCTAGTTTGTCAACAAAACTCGAGCCAAGCGAAGATCCACCAACACACACAAAACAGGAAGTTTTTCGTCGCGACGGTTTAAAAGTCCAACGGCTGAATCCTCAAAGCGAGCTCCAAGTCTGTGTCTGTCGTTCTGGTTTCCACAAAAGAGAAAAGTACGTTGTTTTTTTTGTACCGCCCGGGATAATATTTCAGACGACTGTTGGTGTTTGACAGCTCCGTCGCCTCTTTGCTCTCACCCCAGTAACTCCCACTGACCCCGCCCACGTTTGATTGGCAGGTAAAAAGAGCCAATCAGAGGCCAGGGATCTTTGTGCGCGTGTTAAAGTCCAAACGGTTCATATAAAAACAGTTAACAAAATAAAATACACGTCTAAAGTTATTCAAAATAAACTGAAACATTAAATTTAAAACAGATTGTTAATTTCAGCTCAGATGGGAGGTGTTGGAGTTAACTCATAAAGAAAACTCAAGGCACACAGAGAGCGGAATCATCAACTTTGATAAATGAGTTTTCAAGTTCAAGTTTATTTATACAGCACTTCTCACAAATGCAGTTCAAAGTGCTCTACATGGACAATAAAGAGGCATACAGCAAAAAAACAGAAGGAAAATTAAGAGAAGAGCCAGAAGCAAACAGTACAGAGACTAAATAAATACATAAGAACAATAATGATAAGATACAAATACATCAAATTGAATATAAAAGGTCAAATAATGAATGCAATTGCTGTAATTTTCGACATTTAGATAATCCTTCATTGATACCCAGAGGGGAAATTCGGTGTTACAGCAGCACAAAGACAGATACAAGTACAGATACTTTTTAAGAGAAACTTAAAATAAAATAAAATAGATAAATCATAAGTATATAAAATAAAAATACGAGCATAATAAAATAGAAACTATACAAGAGCAATTCACTCAAAACTCAAACTTACAGGCAATAGCAGTACACATACAGCACCCACAACTAGTGTTGTACATGAACTGCAATACTGGTCACTCAAACATAATTTTTGATATATGACTAAAGCTTTAATTAATTCAAACAATCACGTCTTGGGGAAAACTTTTACTGCAAAGTAGTCTGTTTTGGTTAATGCAACCTCTCCCACCACTGCTTTTGTTAGTTTCCATCTGCATTGTGTCTTACCCAAGCTCTTTGATGTGCCACAAATTGGAGAAATTGAAGGCACAGTCTCACACATTGTTTGTTTTTTTATTAACATATTATTTTTTTCAGTGGGAAGATTACTTTAACAGATCGGCACTGGTTAAAAGTGTCGCAAATGTTGAGAATAACTAAAATACCATCAAATATTTGGGGATTTTATTGGCCATATTCAGAATCAACAACACAATTAGTTAAGAAACTTGCTAGCACCATAGGAAACCAAATAGGTCTAATTTAATAGGATTGTTCCTACAAGGGCAGGTGCTTTGACCTCAGCCTTTATGCTCTCATGGAAATAGAGCACCATCTAGTGGACACAATTAGGCAGCACTGCTACACATCACACTCAAACAACAAGATATTGCCACCTACAGGTGTTTTAGTTGCTTTAAACATGTGCCATGTGTCAGTTTGGAATAGGTGTCAAGCATTGATTGATGCGCCACCTCAGTCACTCCTCCTGTGTGTCCTGGCAGAGTAACAAACAAGAACAGACTGTTAAGCATCACGTGACAAATATCAACAACACTTGGGTGAGGTCAAGTCACATTTGTTTTCATGTGTTCTGTCTCTTCCATATTATGGAGGGCCATTTACAGCACTTATTAAAGACAAAATCCACCAGACTAAGTGTTCGTACGACTTGTTTGAGAAGAATTGAGATTATCATTGTTACTCAATGAGTATTCAGACAGACGTTCCTCGTTATGGCCTCATCGGCTTGTTGATTTACCAGAGAGAGCGTTCACAGAGTATTGATAATGCATAATGTCAAGACCACCAGGGGCCCAAAAAGCTCCAGATTCACTGAGTGCCAATTGTTTGTTGGAATCATAAATTAGTTACTGATGTTAAAAATTTGCACCACTAAAGTACAATATCAACCATCAACTCAACCTGCATAATTACCTGATTTTGTGGCCCTGTGTCAAAATGTAGTTGTAAAACCTTAATTACTTTAGGACTGAATGTTCATTCTTGACCTTGGAAACATCAATACAACATATTTTACTTTATGTATTTCTTACATGGTCCATATTCCTTAATAAAGTTTTGTTATATCAAATTTCTCCAAACTGTAACACTTTATTTTAATGCTCCATTTAGCATTTAAAAGCAGTATATAAACACAAATTGTTTATAACACACTACAGTGTAGTTATAAGCAGATATACAGGCATTTTAATGTTTATTAATGTATTTCTTAGCAATTATAGCTTGTCCTATTAAACATCCATAACTGCTGTATAAACTCTTAATGAATGATTGATAACACAGTGTAAGAAGGCTGCAGGCATATTTAACGATATATGATAACACACATCAGAAATGCTGACACTGTGTTAAATAAGATAAAATATCTATATACAAATAATTCACAGAGGGGTTTAAAAGAAAAACAAATAAACTTGCCGTACTTTCAGCTGTATCTCATGGCCTTCATCAGTGGCGGGAGTTTACTTGTAACAGCAGAGGTGGTATGTAACTAAGTTCATTTACTCAAGTACTGTACTGAAGTACAATTTTTTAGCTACTTGTATACGACTTTATACTTCTACTCCACTAGATTTTGGAAGCCAATATTGTATTTTTACTCCACTACATTTATTTGACAACATTAGTTACTTTGCAGATTCAGATTATTAATACAAAATACAAATGAACTAATAAATCATGATGTTTTATTATGGTTAGTATATAATAGTAGTATTATAATCCAGTGACATAATATATATATATATAATTCTGAAATGGGCCATTCTGCATAATGGAGTACTTTTACTTTTGGTACTTTAAGTATATTTTGATGCTAATATTCTTGTACTTTTACTTAAGTAAGCATTTTGATTTTTGCAGGACTTTTACTTGTAACTGAGTGTTTCTGCACTGCAGTATTGCTACTTTTACTTAAGTAAAAGATCTGAGTACTTCTTCCACCACTGTACAATAAAGTATTTTTAGTGTGGTATTTGTACTTTTACGTTACAGATACTTTACAGGAGGAGTTGTAACTGTTGACGAATGATTAATAAGCACTTAATAATGTGTTATATTTGCGCTAACGGTTTGTTTTTAGTCATATTTTCCTGCTGATAAATTTTGTCCCACAATGAGCACCGTACATCTGCCATCACGTGACCACCAGCGTTTCCTGTTACTATTGTATTACACTTCCATGTTTTTCACCTCAAACAGCAACTGTAATGTGAACTACAAAGGCCGAAATAGTCACTGTTGTGTGCTTTGTCCCACATACAAAGTTAGTCTATCGGTCGTCGCGTCGCTACAGCTAGCAGAGGTGCTGACCCGGGTCAACATGGCCAACTGTGTGGCTTTCCAGAGCAAGTTAACCTCGATCATGGAGACGCTAGCTAAAGCTGCCGTGGTAGAAATCAGCAGGCTGTGGGAGGACGGCTTCACGCTCGTACAGGTCGAGCTCCGCCGGAAAGAGAACGAGATTGAAGCCCTGAACAGAAAGTTGATGTTGATGGAAAACGAGCGGTTAACGGTCCTGACTCAGGCTCAGACCACCAATCTGTCTTCATCATCTTCCTCCAAGAGGGAGCAGCAGAACAAGCTGCTGCCGCCCA
This sequence comes from Oplegnathus fasciatus, assembly GCA_003416845.1. Classification (NCBI taxonomy): domain Eukaryota; kingdom Metazoa; phylum Chordata; class Actinopteri; order Centrarchiformes; family Oplegnathidae; genus Oplegnathus; species Oplegnathus fasciatus. The sequence goes on from NTHP01000254.1 coordinate 704,773, forward strand.
CCGGTGATGGTAAGGATCACCACTGGATAGACAGTACATAATAACCTAAATATATGGTTTAAAACTGATTTAATCACGTAAAAACTGTGTATACATGGGGCCAGTGGTGGAAGAAGCATTCAGACCCTTTACTTAAGTAAAAGTACTAATACCACACTGTGAAAATACTCCACTACAACTAAAAGTACTGCATTCAAAACTTTAAAAGTATGTATTATCAGCAAAATGTACTTATAGTCAAAAGTAAAAGTACTCATTGTGCAGTAAAATGGTCCCTGTCAGTGTTTTACTATTATATACAGAGGTGGAAGAACCACTCAGATCTTAAAGTTAAGTAAAAGTAGAAAAACTACAGTGTAGAAATACTCATACAAGTAAAAGTCCTGCATTCAAAATATACTTAAAGTAAAAGTACAAAAGTATCAGCATCAAAATATACTTAAAGTACAAAAAGTACTTTTTATGCAGAATAGCCCATTTCAGAATCATATATGTTATATTATTGGATTATAATTATTGATGCATTAATGTGTTCATCACTTTAATGTTGTAGCTGGTAAATGTGGAGCTCATTTTAACTACTTTATATCCTGCTTGGTATCTTAACCTATAATAATACATCATAATTTATTAGTTGATTTATATTATTAATATATTTTGTATTAATAATCTAAATCTGAAAAGTAACTCGTAACTAAAGCTGACAGAAATATGTGGTCAAGTAAAAAGTACAATATTTTCTTCTGAAATGTAGTGAAGTAGAAGTATAAAGTAGCATAAAATGGAAATACTCAAGTAAAGTACAAGTACCTCAAAATTGTACTTAAGTACAGTACTTGAGTAAATGTACTTTCCACCTCTTATTATATCTGATGTTTCTGGATTAAAAGTGTAGTCTACGATTCTAATCCAGTACACTTTTTGTCAAATTCAGTGAATATCTCCTCATCAGTCTGCTAGCTGTCCGTTCTGTGTGTGCCCTGAAAAACAGTCCGGTGTTCATACACAGCCCTGGCTCGGTAAACAGGAAACAAACAGAGCATCTCAGACCGAGCTACCAACCCGTTCTCATTCCCAGGTCGTCAAATACCGAGGCTTTGTCACAACTCGTGCTCGTGCACAGGACAAACTAATGCTGTGCGTTACTCGCACGAGTTTGAAGGAGCACTGAAGAGAGGGGTGTATTTGTTTGGCTGTTGAGTTCAAATATCAACAAGCTTTCTCCAGGATTGTAGACTACAACTTTAATATTGCTGCTGCATTAATGTGTATGTTGTATTATACTGCTGTAGATGTTTATAGTTGAACTCATTTTAACTACTTTATATACTGTTGGGTAGTTTAATCTACAGCAATGCACCATGGTCTATAAGATCATCATATGTTTGTAGCGTCGCTGTCCTGTGAGAACCATGTATCTCTAAAAAGTCAGCTTTTCATGAGTTCAAAACTTTGTGACGATGCATTTTCCAGCTAATTCAATGAGGTACTTAAATAGTTTATTTAGCTCAAGAAGTAGGAGAATTTTCTCAACCCGTAAAGGAACACTTCATCCCTCAGTTTATCAGAAAAATTCATATTGAAAACCACCAAATTTGGAGATACATGGTTTCTTACTGGACAGAAAGGGTATGAATAAATGTAATCTGTAAAGTAACTGAAGCTGTCAGACAAATAAATGCACCTTGCTCTGTCTTTTCAGGACCGATAATAGATTCAGTCCAGACTTTGTCTTCTGATCAGAGCGTCAGAGAGAAGGCGGACACCTCAGCGAATCACAGAACACCGCCACCTTCACAGACAGAAGAGAAACAATGCGAGCAGCTCAAGTCTGACCTCTGCGAAAGTGACGGCAGAGACGATGATGAAGACTTAATAGTCAAGCTAGAAGACGAGGACGACGTCCAGATCGTGGAGCAGATAGTGGAGTCCGATCACAGTGTTAACGACGGAGCCGGTCACCATGAGATGGATCTGAACCTCCAACCCGCTGAGGTTATGGAAGAACAGGAGAGCCAGCAGTGGTCGTCAGTTTCAGTGGGAGACAGCGACACTGCAGATGACTCGGACTGCTTTTTTGAACCAAAGCAGCTGTCGCAAAATCTGGACTCGGAAATCCTGCTCATTCAGAACGCTTTGGACATTTTTGATAATTCAGCAGAGACGGCGTACTCTGACAGACTTATGAGGGACAATGGACAAGGTGCATCAAGCAAATCAAGGGCTCCTGTGACTTTTAGCCAAGCTCAGCCAAGTCAGCCTATAGAAGCAATAAATCACCCAGAGAGAGGAGTGTCCATCAGGTTCCTCTCAGAGAAACAACCGCAGGCTAAAAACGCGTCAGCTTTTAACTCAGACAGCAGGTTCTTTCTCTTGAACGACCCCGAGTTACATAAAACGATAGCGAGTCGCCGCATAAAGGAGAAATGGTTCATCTGCCCGTTCTGCGGCAAGAGCTTCGATCGCGTCAGCCATCTGGAGATTCACCAGCGGATTCACACGGGAGAGAAACCGTACACATGCGACACGTGCGGCAAGTGTTTTTCTCAGAGGAGTAACCTTCGCACTCACCAGCGGACTCACAAAGAGGCTCTATCCCAAAACGCTGTTTGATTCAGTTGATTCTGAATAACGAGAAAAGCTGTCTGTGTGGCATTTATGTCTAGATTAATTAACAAATTCTCTTTGTATTTTGATATTACTGAAAAGTAATGTAGCTGACTGATTTTACTGTGCACTCCTTTTTTTGGATAAATTATAACTTTGACATAGCTTTGATTGTAAGAACTAATTTTGGTACTTTGTTTGTAAATCCAGCCAGTTAAGAGATTTATAAAAACATGTAGGGACATTCAGCCCCGGTGACATAGCTGAATATCGACTTCTACAGGTTATACATATTAGGCTGATTAATGAGAGTCAGTGTGGATCAGAAAGGGTTGGAGAGCAAACATCTGTATGTATGATCATTGTAGACCCTCTCATATCTCTTAGCATTACCATTTTCCCATCCATTGTCTGTTTTTAGGCTCACATTGAAAATTGAGCCGGTAGAGCTGCAAAGATCTGCATCTAAATAAGCAAAAAGCACTTAAAGAATGAGACTGAACTCACACTAGACTGTGGTATCATGTAACAGCAGCCATTACATTGCGACCTGAATTGTGTGTTGTCTTGGCAATACTGCTGGAGCAGTATTGTTCACAGGTACATTTAATTAATGTTAATTGCGAGACTTTGAGGCAATATCCTATACCTTTTGTAAAGGAAAGTCATATGTATCTAAGGCTTAGGAAATACAGGAAAGGAAGCAGTGACTCCTCATCGTAGCATTTTAAGAATTCAAGCGTGCGTCATTACATTATAGCTGCCATTCAGATGTTTACAGGTCAGTAAAGTCAGAGAGGAACTTTCCGAATCAGAAAAGACTTCTTGAATATCCTTCAGTAACTTACTCTGGAGCTTTCCCAAGGGGTCCCCAGGTGCTCCATAGCATGCTGGGAGATGTAGGTCTTCTTGTGCGTAGTCCCAGGTGTAGTAGCCCAAAGTGTCCTCCAGTCGTCCATGCCTGGTTCACCTCCACCCGCTCTCTCTGTAGTATAAGTATCCGCTCTGAGTGGAGAAGCAGCATCTTAAAGGACTTGTTCGACATTTTTGGTAATACGGAGCTAATGGAAGCTACAGCCCACAGATGATTAGCTTAGCTTAGCACAAAGACTGAAAACAGGGGGGAAACAGTTAGCCTGGCTGTCTTCAAAGGTTACAAAATCCTCCTCTAAAGCTCACCAATTAACATAATATATCTTGTTTGTTTAATCTGTACAAAAAATAGTCCAGCATATAACCCCCTGTAGATCCACAACTTGGCGTTTTTTGCCCTTTTTGTACAGAAACAAAAACAAACAAACAACATACTGTATAACATGTTAATAAGTGAGCTTTAGAGGTGCTGGTAGGCCAATATTGTTACTGATGGACAGAGCCAGGCTAGCTGTTTCCTCCTGCTTCCAGTCTTTGTGCTAAGCGAAGCTAACCGGCTGCTGGCTGTAGCTTCATATTTACTGTACAGGCATGAGAGTGTTATCAATCTTCTCATCTCACTTTCGACAAGAATAAGCGTGACTAATCGTATTTCCCAAAATGTCGAACTAATGGTTTAATACAGATGTTCTCCAAGATTACTGAACTCATCACCCTGTCACACAGAGTGAGACCAGCCACCCTCTGAAAAGCCACTGTTTCTCTACTTGTATCCATCTCAGTTATTTCAGTCATTACCGAGCTAATGAAGATGTAAACGTCAGAACAAGGACAAACCAGGAAATCACTACAGTCTAATACAAATGCATACATTACTGCAGCAGCTGTGATCAACGATGCCCTTTAACCTCATGTATGAGCTGAAACAAGCTTAATCGTCCCAGGTTATAATAAAGAACAATGACTTTGTTTTTAAAATTGCATATGTTGTACTTTTATGAATAAACACTTCAACATTTTACATGTCAGTTTTTCCTGTTTCGTAGAAAAACACTGAATGGATAGAAAACAGTTTACACAAGGACATATACACAACTGATATCTGCGTTGATTTACAGTTCATATTCTGTATGTTTCACCCAGTCTGTCCAGTCCAGTCATCGCCATGCACTTAATATAAATGGTTGAAACCTGGTCATGGAAACCAGTTTGATGAGTTTGTCCATGTCTGTGTTCAGGTCCTCAGGGTAACAGCCTTTTTGTAGTTGCAGGTAGCTGTTAATGACACGATGATAAACATACAGTAGCTCCTTATATCTCCTCCTCATATATATATATATATGTACAGTATATATATATATAATACATACATACACAAATACACACAGTGACTTCTTATCCACGGGTGCATCCAAGCTGAAAATATCAAAGTTTTGAGTACAGTTACTCTTAACTTGGCGAGGCATTAGAATCTTCCTCCCTCTATGTTTATGATGTAAACAAGGAACCCTAAGTTGACAGGATTTATTGGGACTCTCCCTTTGTGGATTTGAAATTGTGTCCAGCTGTAAGTCACCGAAGCAGTGGATACAGAATTTTAGCATTGCAGATAATACAGTAAACATTGTGTAACAGGAATCTTTACTCCTCGCATGTTCAGTTAGGGCCACCTAATTCTTCATCAGTGGATCTCCAAAATAATGAGGATCAAAAACATCCCAATTCTGAGGCACCCGGTGGCCTTGAACCGCAACATCCCTGGTTTGTGTCTGGAGGACTTTCTGCTGCATGACATTCACCACCTCTCTCTCACCTAATTTCCTGTCATCTCTCCACTGGTGGCTATCTAATAAAGGCATAAAATGCCCCCAAAAATAATTTGAAAAACATCCTAATTGTAAAAGGGTTTGGATAAAGGATCAAAAACTCACAAGCCAGAGGCAAAAAAATAATCAAAGTTTGGATCGTTCTTGGGGCTAATTACCCAATGCAGTCGATGTGTACAAAACAAACATCCCGTTACAAAGAATGAGGTCATTTTCAAAGCAGGAATGCAGACAGGCTTCCTCTCTTCTCATGCTGTGGATGAGAGTCTGTGGCCTAGATGATCTGTGGTCTGGAGTGCAGCAGAATGGCATTGGAGTGTGGCTTGGGCCTGAGGACCCCATTACTGTAGTAGAAGTGAGTGCTGAGCGCCTCCGATAGCTGGTAGGAGCTGCTGTCTTCGTCGTCCTCGTGTCCCTCCTCTTCATGCGGGGAGCCTCCCTCTCTGAGGTGGCCCAGGTCTGGGTCTCTGGGCCCGACGCCGTCGTCCTGCTGGGCCTTCACGGGAATCAGGGAAGAGGGCAGACCTGAGTCCTGGTGTAAACAGCATAAAAACAGATTACTGTTTCACTGATAGATACATTTTACACCTCTGTTCCTTTTCATAAAACGTGCAAAGATTCAAAAGTCCTAATTTGGACTGAAAAATTCACAGTCGCTGACGATACAAACCTGCTCCAAAAATCCAAATAAGGTGAACCCATGGGGTGTTCAAGCTGGAAATGTTTTGGTTACGCAATACATTCCCCAACTTTGTACAAAACAGCCTATGAAAAACTGTACATGTGCCTCTGTTTGGTGGAAGATAAAAATCAATGCATCCAGGCTAAAAACTGAAGAATAAAAACACAATACACACATCATGGAGTGTGTGTCACACCATACAACATCAACCACCCTATTTAAGGTGGTGAGAATTACTAAAAGAGGACCCACAGAGTGGTATACGTATACAGTATTCTCTGCTATAGCAGTAGCATCAAGTACCATAGTTTTGCAACCAGTTGGTCAATAATACATCGCTAGTTCTGTTTAAAAAAACAGAAAGGAAACTTCCACATTTTGGCAGCGTTGAATGCAACCCTGTAGAGTGAAGATTTACTGTAAAAACTGGCTCTATTGAATTGATTGTTTAAGGAAGCCAATCAGGACCACATCAGGTTGTAAATGCATTCACTGGAGTGGATTTGCAAAGATTTAACACATTTACAGTCCTAGTACATTTTATCCTATTTGTACAAAAATGAAAGAAAGTTTGATCATTGAAAAGGGAGCTGCCCGGACAGATATGTTTTTGTAATGAAACAAATCACAGTGGCTGATAGAATAAAGAAGATGTCTGTAGCTATCATGCATGTTTCCAATTTTTGTTTGTTGTTCTTCACTCTGTTTTGTTTGCAGTCCTGCTCTGTCTCCATGACAGTGTCTGACGGTGACGATGCAAATTCAGCAGTAAAGAAAACACGATACCATTATGACACATCACAAACGAAACTCGATGCATTTCAGCCTAATCTCTCAGAAGCTGACACATACCAGTGACATGTTGCTGCTCTTCACGTATGACTCCACCCTCCTCCTGCGCTCCTCCCTCTCTCCGTCCATCTCTGCTCCCCCCAGGCTCCCTCTGCCGTCGTGCCAAACAACAGGACGTCCCAGTTCGTCCACCTCCACCCCTCCTGGAGGCCCCCACTTTCCGCCAAGAGTGGACTGGCTGCCTTTGTAGATAGGCCGCTCCTGCAGGCGGGGAGGTGACCGTCACAACACTGATAACAACTGTTTGTTTTCTTTAAGGGCTCTTCTAAACAATAACTATGTAAAGTGAGCAACTGTTTCTTCTTCCTTATCAGTTGCTTTTTAATCATGTCATTTAATATACTGCAGTATTTTAGTGTTATAACGGAGGAAAGGAAGCTGGTGAAAACAGAAAGCTGGTGTCTGATGCCACTTGATGCATTTTTGGTACAAATTTGACCATTTTCATTTAAAATGGGAATATTCAGCATTTACCTCAGATGTTTATTACTGTCGGGGTAGAAAAGCCAAACCACATGGGAGTGATTTCTCTGGTCAGTCATTACATTTAATAATCACGGTAGTGGGGCTGCAACTAACTAATTATTTTCATGATTAATTAAGATCTTGATTATTTTTCAGCTTCATCAATTAATTTCATATTAATTATTATTAAAATATTATTAAAAATGCCTCATATAAAACTGAGGAATGCCTTTAAGAAGCTAGAATCGGCTGTTTATCAACTAATCCAGTTATTCCCAAACTTCTTCTGCCATGAGCCCCTTTGGAAGCCAAAAAATACATCAAGCCCGTGCGCCTCTTTTCTTTTCATCCTTAGCAAAAGTCTGTCATTCTTGTACTTAACATGTCTTCTTTTTACTGAATAAATATTCGTCTCGTTAGCATCAAAGCACTCATGTTCCTTTATTGTAACCAAATTAATCAAACTCTTTTCATTTTTATTCCACTCCACATTTCTCTCTCTGGTCATGTGTGGCCGCCCCCCATCTAAACACTCTATATTTCACCAGAGGGGGGTCTGCCCCCAGTGACAAACTCACCAGAGACATTTCACTGCTTTTCATTCGGCTGTCTACTCTGAGCAGGGCGTAATCCTCAGTCTGGAAAAAATAGAGAAAGTTAAAGAAAGTTTGTGAACATGAACACAAAAGATAAATAAAATGAACAACCCAGAATGGGATATTAATAATACGTGTCTATGAACAATGCCATTTGTTTGAAGCTGCAGCAGCCTGTAATCATCGACCTCCACAGCAGACGTGGCTGCTGACTTGCCGACGGCTCCACCCCGGCTACGCCCGGCCGGGGCGGGTGTGTCGACCTGGTTTTTCGAAACCCTGCAGGTTATTGTTCTCAGCAGGAGAGTGTGTGCTTGTGTGTGTGTGTGTTTGTACCTGCACTCTGGGGTCTGTGCTGACTGAGTTCAGTCTCCTGAAGGAGGCTTGTCTGGAGAAGCTGTTAATTTCCTCCCTGGGAAAAAGAAGACAGCACATTTGGAGGGTTTACTGAACAATAGAGTGTCTGGAGATTTAATTTCAGAAAATAGGTCATAGTCTGTTAAAGGTTTAAATAGCAGTTTACAACAAAAACATGATGTATGAGTCGAGCTGTCATCACAGTTGGGCAATAAATAAAAGTCTTTTCCAGTTTCTCACTACATGGCTTTTTTAAGAAAATGTCGGTCAGCTTACGTTTTTTCACTGAGCTCCATCTCGAGCTTTCTGTTTTTGTGTCGATGGTGGCGGTTGACCAGGAGGACGACAATGACCAGGACCAGGACCAGAGCTCCGGCTGAAGCACCAATAATGATCAGCAACTGGTTGTCAACGGGGGCCCCGTCCTTGCGTTGAGACGTCTCTGGAAGAAAGATGAGCAAGACATGTGATGAATATCTCTCACACAAACACATTCACACGGCAACAACACTACAACGACATGTCTCATGCAGCAATTTTCATCCTGATTTTAGTTCACCAGCATCAGTTCATGCCTTCTATCCATCACAAGGGGGCAGCAAATTTGCACAAGTACTCCAAATCAAAAAGGAGAATTTTCTCAGTATTTAGTTTTTGTTTAAAACTCAACCTGTCTCATGATTCCAGGTCTCCGTCCTCTCATTTCCTCCTTCTAAAATACCAACAAAGCATACAGTAGCAGGACAGTTTCTCGTTTCAATCCTGTGTGGTCTTAACCACTATCAAAGCTGAAGCTCCTTGCACTTACCTGTTACTGTCAACAGGTACTCTGCTTTTCCTACTCCCACGTTGTTCTTGACCACACACTCATAGACCCCACTGTCATTCATGCGAAGGGCCCGCCCAAAAACAAGTGTTCCTCCAACCACGGACACCCCATTCGGCAAAGCTCCTCCTCTCCTGTGAATAATCGAAAATGTCACCATTAATTGTAAATGATGGGTCGCAGACGTGAATAAATCATACAGAAACCTATGACTCACTGCTTGAAACAATAGGTGACTCATTTTGGTGACTGAGAAATGAAATCAAATAGTGCAAACCCACATTCCAGTTTAAACTATTTGTGTTGAAGCGTCAGAGGAGGAATCACACAAATACCTAATGACATCTGATCTAAAACAACAGCATGAAATGCAGCGACTGGTTTGCATCACGGAAGTGTTTCGACTGAATAAACACTACACGGGATCAGGTTCACCGCAGAGTGTAACCACCAATTGCACCTGAACCAAGACCTGCTGGGCTTACAACTGGCGCCCATTGATCTGAATAGACCAAATAAATACTAGGTTTGAGGGATTTAAGCAAGTCCAGCTACCGAATCCCACACTGTGCAGCCGAAGACATCACAGGGCCACATAATGGAGAGCCAGTTTCTGATCAGGTCCACTGAGAGGGGTCATGTTGCCCCTGGTTTCGCTGTGCTGCAGCAGCTATTTAAACTGCTGCTTCACCCCCCAAACTGGAGCCAGCTCAGATTTCTTTTCTCAAAACCCCACCTAGCTTCTCTAACCAGCCCTTTATAATAGAGTCACAGGTGGAGATTGCATCTGACACAGAGTAGATGGTTGAAAATGATACAGATAAGGTGTGTAATAGGCAGAGCCAGGCTAGCTGTTTCCCCCTGTTTCCAGTCTTTACGCTAAGCTAAGATAAACGGCTGAAGGTTTTAGCTTCATATTTAGTGCACAGGCATGAGAGTGGTATCCATCTTATCATCTAACTCTTGACAAAACAGTAAATAAGCAATTTCCCAAAACTTTTTGATTTCTCAAAATGTTGACGCATTCCTTTAACTAAAACTTAAAACCGGCCTCTCTGGGTTTGAACAATGCTTGTCCACACAGTCTGAGTTTGTACTGACGAACGCGCCAAAGGGTCTGTGGGGTTGAAAGGGTTTAATCCAGAATAATCTTAATATTTCAAGATTGTCTCATGGCTGAAATATTTCTCACTCAGCACACAACATTCGATCATTGTGTGTTCAGCCGAGGCTGTAATGGCTGGTACCGGTGTCTCTAATTAAAGCACAGACCCTGTGTTTTACCAGGCATTAGAGTGATATTTAAAGCATGGCACTATGATTAAGTGCTTAACATGTGTCTCCTGCTCTTCCTTGTGTCGCTTGCCTCCCTCCCTCGTGTGAAAATATCTTCCTCGCTCCTTTTCTAACTTCACATTGCGCAACACGACACCATAGCTTTTATTCCTCGATGAATTGAGCCAGGAGAGAAAAGCGCCCTCCTTTAGATTCAAGCACACGTCTTTGTTGTTCGCAGGTGTGTAGCCCATGTGTATGCATGTTAGCAGCGGCTTATGTATGTTTTGAGACACATTCCAGTGCCATGTAAAGACCAATTCAGCAGCACAGATATCATTGCAGTGGGGTGCATTAACATGTAATTGTCAGATTCTTGCTGACAGCCAGACAGAGTTAAACTGTAGACATGTATGAGCAGCAGACAGGCTGATGACGGTACCATGTCCAGGTGAAGTTCTGAGGTTTGGGGTATCCACCGCTGCTGCAGACCAGCTCAGCTTCCTCGAAACCCGCGTACAAGTCTCTTGTAGAAGCGGAGATGGTGGCATCTGGAGGGTCTGACACAGAAACACAGACATAAGCAAGCAGTGACACAAAATATTCACCCGTACACTGCATGATAGAGCAAAGAGAACACTCTGTATGTTAGGATTTATATCAGCAGCGATGTTTCATTTAAAGACATTTGTTCACGCTACAAACACACCAGATGAGGCTGTCTTTTGATCCAATCAGGGGTGTTCTGGTCAGTATGTTACTCCAGTGGCACAATTACATGTCATTTCTGAGTCGAATGTTTTGTATGAGTCTTTACATCTGTGACAATGCGCTGCCAAACAGATCTTTTCCTCCTGCTCAAAGTGATTTTCTTAAATCTTTGGGCTTGGGGAGAATATCAAGTCATTACAAGTCAAAAGGTTAAAGTCCAAGTGAAGTCAAATTCACAGTCAAAGTCTGATTGCAAAGTCTGATTTTTGTCAAGTCTAAAGTCCACTCCTCTGGACCTCATTGAGCTATCTATGTCACTGCACAAAGAGCACCCTTTGTTGCGCCCTGAAAGAACTGAAGTTTAGGTGCCTGCTCTCTGACTGACTGATAGTGGAGGACGTAGCATTACTCATGCACTTTCCCAGCAAGGGATCCAACCTGCCAATATTGTCCAATGTTTAGTTTACTGTCACCCATTTATTTTAACCAGGAAGGTTAAGCTATACAAATATCTCTTTCAGTGCAACTAGAGGGAAAAAATGTTACTGGTTAAATTAGCCACTAGCAGGAGGAGCTAAATAAATTGGCCCATAGCCCAGCGGAGAAGGCCGAACTGAACATACAGTATGCTGTGTCCTAATCCCAAACTACATACTAATTCTAAGCAGGTTTAAACCATGCAGTGTGTTCACACTGGAAAAGTGGCAAACTTAAGAATACTCAAAGCCAATGTGCATACTGTTGTCCCACAATGCAGAAAAAGAAATGGAGGAGGCAGTCACATCTGCAAAAAATCTAAATAAATTGTGGATGGTGGTAGAACTACTCCGCTCAGAAAACATAAAAAATATATTTAAATATTTGGGAAACTACTGTGTTCTTATTTGAGAAGTTTAATTCTCAGTTTATTTGTTCATTTATTTGGATCTCCGTTAGATGTTACCAACGGAACAGCTACTCTTCCTGGGGTCCATAGTAAAAAATGACTGCAACAATTTCATGCAATTATGTAAATAAAAGTAAGCGAAAGTAATATTACATACATTACATATAAAACAGGAAATACAAGTCTAACGTTGCACATTCATTATATCATTATATATCATTCCTGTATGTATAAAACAGTAAAGTATGTTGATTCTTGTACACTAACTGCAAAAAACAGTATACTATAAAGATTAGAATATAGTATATCCTGTGTACAATTAGTATGTAGTATGGATTGGAACATAGCAATTTATCTCAAATGACCATTCAAGTTCAAACAAGCTATAGGTTAACTCATCTTTGTAAGCCTGCAAACTGCAAACATAATGAAGTCACGAATGCCACAGTCATGACCGATAACATCACTGTCATTTATATATTTCTGTGTTTTGACTGGATTAGGCCTTTTTCACTGCAGACATGTTGACGTGCAGGAAAAGTACGGCTGTAGCTAACAATATTATTAATGGCTGCATTCCATTTAGGAGTTCCCCTTCCAGGGCTCTGGTATGACTTCCTTACTGACACACCTAAATCAAACATGATGATCATTATTGTTATT
>NTHP01000254.1:717445-741035 GCA_003416845.1 Oplegnathus fasciatus
ATTCTCAGCAGATTTTGAGTATGCAGAGTGTTTGCACTGAAAAAACTGATAAAATTCAGTATACTCGAAAAAGGTTTGTATGTGTACTATAAAACAGTTAATCTTTGACTACACTGTTTGTCCCAGAAAATAGAGGAGCTCGTCACAGCTGTGAAAAAACATCAAAACAAACTGTGGGTGGCAGCGATACAGCTCAGGGAAGTATTAAATCTTTGGAAAAACATATTGTTTTCTCTTTTGTCAAGTTTGATTGATGGTGGTGTACAGTGCTGCATATTTCCTGTTAGTACAAATCGTACAGGTATATTAAATTCCTGTAGACTAATTACAAAACAGGACACCATGACATTTGAATAGTACATAAGTTTCACTCTGACAAATGGTGGCTCCCACTGATGTTTAACTCAGCTAGTAAGATTATTTCTGCACTTAGACAAGCTTCACCTTCAATAAAGTATAATTATGAATATAAATCTGCTTTATTTCTGCTCCTTTGTTGGTCTCTTTTGGGATTAAAACACAGCATCATTATCAGCTGTACTCACATTGAACCACCAGGCGGTTTGAGATCCTGCGCGGCTGCTTCAGGCCGGGATGCCACACCAAACAGTCCAGCTTTTTTCCGTTCATGCTGCGCAGGGGATGCAGGTGGTAGTGGCTGGACACGGACCCGCCCTCGCTGGTGCGGTTCTGGGACTGGCCCGGCAGGTCGGTGTCCCAGGAGAGACGGGGAGGCGGGCGGCCCATGGCTCGACAGGAGGCAGCCACGCGGTACGACTGGCCCTCCACCAGGAGCACAGGATCCAGGGAGGAGATGGGTAAAACTAATATAAGAGGAGGAGGAACAAAGTGAGTTTAGGATGTCAAATGCTTCGAGGGATTAAAGACTTTAAGTCCCATTTCACTTATTGTTATTTCACTTGTACGTTTGACCTTCACTGTGCAGAACGATGCATGTGCAGAGTTTGACACTTGAATATTCACTTTCATCTGCAGAAAGGGGGAAAGATTCTCATCTTAAATCTGAGTTAAAGACTTCTGTGACATCTCAACTCTTTTGGAAGCCAATTGTGGTCTAATATGCAACCTTCAGTGCACGTCCACTGAGAATAAACTACAGCGAAGTAGGAGGCATTTTGTGTCCAGCAGTTTAACTTTTGTAAAAGCATATTTTTATATTCATAGATCCTGGGTGAAGCAGAAGATGTAATTTTAATAGTTTTTAACTTGATAATTGAACTTTTTAGCATAAAAACACTTAGACACAAATTATTATTCCAGCCATAAAACATGTCAGGAGGGGATTTAAAAGTTTTGCACATTTGAATAAGGATCAAAATGTCTCATTAGAAAGTAGTCAACAAAAAATACACAATTTGTTTTAGTGACTTGAACACAGAATAACGAATAATACTAATATACTACCATACTAACATACAGTACACAGAATCAGTGAATAATTAGGGACATCTTTTTCAAATGTTTTTCATAAGTTTTCTTTATTTTGTTATTTTTATTTGCCTGATTTTATTTACTCGTATTACTGAAATGTTTTAACCTTAACTTTCCTGTGTAAAGCACCTTTTTTTGGAACATTTTTATGTAAATAAAGTTTATTACGACATTTTTACATAGAACAGTGACATCGCCTACAAATCAAAACATACTACAACATCTTCATTGTTTGTTGTCATTTCTATGAAACTATTTTAATTTATTTGTTGTATGTATGTAATGAAGTACAAAATGATGTTCAAAATTTTTACCTTTTATAGACTAACCAAATTGCTTTTTTTTCCTTTTTTTTCTCTTCACCCTAAAAATATTTGTTTAATTACATACTTTGTTTGTTTGTTTTAAACATAAAACCTTTTCTATGTTGTGTATACAGTAATTGTACTGTATCATATATATACTTGTTAAAAACACAATAAAACAGTATTAGTATTAGAAATGAGTGATGTGTAATGCACATTCCCTGCAATTAGCCATTGTTATTGCATTAAGATTTAATGAATACTTCCCAAAGCCTGCTCAAAGCTAATTTGTCTTTACCTAAAATTACCTAAAGTGACTGTAATTAGATTACACATTAAAACCGGGATTTCACTAAACGTTTCTGTATGTTTGTGTAGAGATCGTTGCTGTATGTCAGGGACAAGTTTGAGCAACAAGCTCCTCAAGACCTTGTAGCTGAAAGATTCAGATGGGAATATTGTTACAAAAAAAAGACCTTAAATACATCCTGGAGCACAGAGAAGACCATAATCGAGGAAACAAGGTACCACCAGGATGTGAAACTAACAACTCCAGTCACCCACATTAACCATGCAGAGAATTCTCCAGGCGATGTAATTCTAACTAAAAACACCATGATTGCACAAGAAGTCACGCTCGCTAAACAATGATTGTGATTCACAGCCCAGTCATGACAGCCGTCACTGTAGTAAACACTCAGTGCCTGGTAAGTCTTCCCACTGGTGTTTGCATTATTAACACAGAGGGCAAAACACGTAGTTAGCATTAGCAGAAATAGCCATTATGGATTAACACACAAAGAAAAGGGCACCACCTGTAGAAGCTTTACAAACAGAAACTCCAAAAAGCATGACATCACTGTACCGCCCACAACGTTTGATTGACAGCTCAAATCTGGGGAGAGATTTCCTAAAGGAGAAATATCCTGCTCATTTCAAATATAGCCCAAATGAAGGAGCAATTTCATCTTTTAATAAGAGATAAAAGTGACTCACAGCCGAATAAAACCACCCAAATGCATACAAATCCCAAAGAAGTCAATGAATTGACTAAAAAAGGAGTGCATGTAAGAGATCTCCTTTTGGTATTGGAAAGTTGGCACTCTTCTGTACAGAGAAAAGGGAAGAAATTCATCCAGATCCTTTGGATCCCTAAATTTATATGTAGCTCATGAATTCCCCGTCATGCAAATTCAACATATGGCGTTTATGGTTTTAAGAGTCGAGGGAATTCAGTGCTGGAGGTTGTCAGTTACTAGTGTGTGTGTTTCTGTTGGTTTGTCTGATCTGTGGCGTGTTAGGACAAGCTTATGTTGTCACTGCTGATGACTGGCAGCAAAATGATAAAGACACTTACATCAGATAGCATCGCCGCAGGTTTTACTTCAAGGAGGAGTCATTAAAAAAATTCCCACAGCTGCTCTCATGGTTCGCACCGAAATCATGACTCCATGTAATCCTAACAGTTCGTGATAAAAGGATCCAAAATATTCCGTCAGGTGACCAAGTGGCCAATGACAGCATTGCAGAAGAGGCACATTTTGAGAGATTTCATCTGGTATTGAATGAAAAAATGATTTAAGTGAAGTTGTTTCCAATGAAAACCTACTTGTTTTGAGACTTTGAATGTGGAATGAACGGTTTAGTGTTCCACTTCATTTATTTCAAGATTCTAGGAAAAACAAAGCTGCTCGTTTTCTTTTTAACAAAAGATGATCCATATTTTTCATGTACGTTGGCACTTTATTCACCTAATATTGTCATTCTCTCTCTCCATATTGTACTTTTACTGTCATTCCTATCTACTCTGTATATACGACATCTATTGCAGTCCTCCTCTGATGCTCTTCCTGAAGTTTCTCCATTTTTGGGGGGAGTTTTTCTTTATATGAATCGAAGGAGTCTAAGGATAGAAGGTGTAAAGCCCTTTGTGGCAAATTTGTGATTTTGGGGCTATATAAATAAATACAATGTTGACTTGACTTGGAAACTTATCACCAACTGAATCTAAACCTGTGTTTCAAACCTGTTTAACTTATATAAAACACCCTCTGCACCTTGCTTGGGCAGAAAATCAGCTTGCCAAAGCTTTGACAGCTGAGCGACTATCTAACTGCTGTATCACCAGCGTGCTTTATGCACAAGATTTTCAGTATATTTTTGCTTTTTGGTTCCATTTCAAACTTGCATGTTTTTATATTCTTCACTTGATATCAAGCAGCTACAAGCAATAATGTTGCAAAAATGAAATTGCTTTTCCCCCACAGAAACTTTAGATGTGCTGTCAGTGTAAGTTTGTGGCCACGTTGGCAAACCTGCTGAACTTCCCCTGGTTGGTACTTTTTCTTCTATGAAGATGATTGCAGTTTAAACATCATTACAGCAGCTCTGACAGGATTAGGAAGGTGTGGGAGAGAGGAAAGAAAAGGAGAGTGGAGGAGAAAGACTCTTACTCCACACGGTGAGTGTGATGTGCCTCTCGAAGTTTCCGTTGGGGAAGGTGGAGATGTGGCAGGTGTAGCTGCCCTCGTCCGACTCCTCTGTGCTGGGGATGAGCAGAGCCGAGTTCACGGTGGGTTTCACGCTCTCGAACCTCACCCGGCCAGAATAACGCCCGAACTCTGATACACAAAACAAAGACTTCAGGTCAGACCAGATAATATAGACAAATAGACAAAAAATACACTTTAAAAATATGAGAAATGCTTAGTCAAAAGTATTAATGTCAAGAAAGGAAACTAAATTATCAGACATTGGCAAAATAAACCAGCATTTATCCAATGATGTCACAACTGCACCCTACAGACAAATAATCCAGCAAAACTACACAGTCTCCTGGTATGATCTCACTTCACATCACACTGTAGTGCAGAGCTGCCAGGTTCGTAAACTTTTACAAGTCTTTCATCACAGAGCTACGACCGAATTATAATTGGAACAGAAAAAAGGTTCAACCTAGTTTTGATGATCTGGAATGACGTTTGGTTTTGACAGTCTTCAGTTATCAGTCATCATCAGTCATGTCGAGCTCAGCCACGTGACTCAGTGTGTCAATCATTCTGCTCAGATGAGAGGAGGGATTGATTTATTGGAATATAGCCAAACTTTTCGCTGGTGGAAACTTTCCGTAGCTCAAATATAACAATGTAACGTAATTAAATAAAAAGTGGCCCGACTGGGAGGAAAGCCGTCCAATCTGGTAACACTGCTGTAGTGTAAAGCGTTCAATATCTGCTGTAGCCTATTTAGAAAGCAATAATAATTTTATTGTTTTATTTTCTTTTTTTTCTTACTTTTCGTGCTTCTTTTTCCCCTTTAGAAGTAATGTAGTACGCCTAGCTGGATAAATGGTGAAACTTGCAGTCAAG
This sequence comes from Oplegnathus fasciatus, assembly GCA_003416845.1. Classification (NCBI taxonomy): domain Eukaryota; kingdom Metazoa; phylum Chordata; class Actinopteri; order Centrarchiformes; family Oplegnathidae; genus Oplegnathus; species Oplegnathus fasciatus. Next base: position 722,571 of record NTHP01000254.1, read on the forward strand.
GAATCTTACAGTTTATGTCTTTTAGACGAGTTTTGAACAGTAATTAAGAAATAAATAACTTAAGCATGGGCCAGGTGGTTTAAGAGACATCTACTGATAAATCAACCCAAAAACAGTAGATACACCTTGGATTTAATTCACCTTCAGGTAAACAAATCTGTAAAATTATCAATGAAACAACCTGTGGTTTATCTTGAGCTTAGTGCAATATAACAGAAGCCAAAACTGATTCGTCATCATCCACAGAATGACTGCTATATGATTTTATTGTGTTATACAATTCAAAATAACTGTACTATCAATTTTAGGGTAGTGAAGCCTCTGGTCTGCTGGTGGCACTAAGCAGCATATACACTCACAATGCTAATTACAGTGTCTGACGGAGACGGATGAAGTTTAGGTGGCCACACCAATGAGAAGTGTTCAATCCTAAAACTACAAACTCAAACTCTCCGAAATATAAAGATTGATACAGATAACAATATAAACAAATACTTAAATAAGTTATATTTTTCTTCTAGTTTAATTCATCCAAGCAAAGCACACTGTTCACAGTAACACCTAGAAGCTTCCCAGTACAAACACTGGAGCAGCTGGAGGCATCGGTGCCTTGTTCAAGGGAACCTGGACAGTGGTGGACTGAAGTGGATTTATAACTCGCAAAACCTCGCATCCCTGACCTCCAGTCCACCAGTTTTCAACCATTCACGGCAGACATTTTGACTTGTCATAGCAGGAAGCCGCAGTTGGAACTAATAATATTAACGATGATGACTCTGTTGCATTATTCACAATACCAAGGCCCTCAGATAGGAACGTCTAAATGAAATGCAGACATCATTCATCTTATTTGCTCCACCTGTGCTGTTTAAAAGGTCATTCAGGTCATGAGTGTACATGATTATGAACAGCTGCTTAAGACTAGCCTTCCCATACTATGCTTATTTTTTTGTCAATTACTTTGATAGTATCAATTTCCTAAAAAAGCATTAAAAAAATAATATATATTTATATTAGATTAGATTCGACTTCAGTTTCAAGTTTCCTCGTCTGTAGTCATCGATCTTTTCTTTGTTTGTTCGGCCATAATAACAGTTTACTCACAACGCTAGCAGAGACCGGAAAAAACAGCACGCCGCTTCACTCACAGGTGAGTTGAAGAGCGAGTCTGTTGCGTTAAAAGCCTTGTTAAAAGCCTAACTGTGCGCCGCTTGTGATTTTTCCAGGAACGTCGCCACCGACACCCGGGTCGTAATACTGAAAATGCTGCAGGCTTTCATCAGTGGGCCATAGGCTCAATCACCATTGTGTTGCATCATTCAGCGATAGATAGTGACTTAACAGACGGTTACTTAAATGAAAATCTTCCAGATTATATCTTTAAGGTAATTAATAGCATTTACTTCTGTAGAAGTAAATGTAGTGCTTACAAATACTGTTGCACATTTTGAAGCATTTTCAGTATTTTCATTTCAGTCATTTTCTACTTGAGTACAGCTGAAATCACATCCATTTAAGCACAGCTGGTGTTAGGTCTCTACAGAAATTGGACAGCTATGGGTCATCTGCAGTGAAGTAAAGAACAGAAATCTGGCATCTGGTTCTATTTAAATGAGTACTTTTGCTTAAAGAAGATATTAGTCAAGTAGCAACACTACTATTACAGTAGTAGAACACTGTATTATTCACTGGTCATAAGGTTGATGTAATATCGAATGTCTAAGGTACAATTCCTAAGCAAAAGCCTGATAAGGACCGATCCTGCAAGTGTAGACCCCTAGACCTCATGTCCAAACTGAACACGTGTGAGATTGTTTCTCTGCAAAACAGTTTCTCTTCATAAGAACTCGTCCACTGTTAACCCCTCGCTGCAGCTTACCTGTGTGGCCGTCCGTGAAGTGGGCGGTGATGATCTGGTCCTTGCTGCCGTCCGGGAGCTCCTTGTACCAGGTGACCTGCACCACCTTCTCCCCCTGCTTCTCCTGGTAGTGGCAGGGGAGCCTGGTCTCGCTCTCTGCCAGGGAGCGCAGGGAGGTGACGGGCTGAGGAGGCTCCACGAAGACACCCTGCGCACACGCCGCTGAGGAGAGAGGGAAACAGAGAGAACTTCATCGAATAAAGTTGAAGTAAGAGCTACATGGAGAGTGCTGTGGAGTGCTTAAACAATTAGTCGATTAATTGAAAGTCCTATTGCCCAAAAAATAATTGAATATATTCATGATAATTAATTGCCAGTTAATTAATATTGATTAATTACAGTTCTAGTTCAGTGGATAATCCACTGTCTATGCTGTATGTATGGTTTTCACATGAGCTGTTACTGGGGCCTGACAGCATCAATCTGAATTTAGCCTTTTATTCTCCATTAATTGTAGTGCTGAAACAATTAGTCGATCATAATCAATTGGACAGAAAATTAATTGGTTCATAGTTTAAAAGTCATTCATCAAGCAACAAGTCTCCAGCCGTGCTAGCAGCTCTCTGAGGCTGCATTTAGGCACAACATTGCTTTGAGCTAAATGCTAACATCAGCATGCTCCCAATAACAACGTTAACATGTCGATGTTAAGCAGGTCTGATGTTTACCTTGTTCACCATATACATTCAGCGTGTTAGCATGCTAACATCTGCTAATGAACACCAAACACAAAGCGCAGCCGAGGCTGATGGGAAATGTCATTAGTTTTGCAGGTATTTAGTCATAAACTAAAGTATTGTTCAAATCAAACTTTTAACCTGATGGTGGTGCTGGATGAAAAGTCAGAGGATCACCAAAGTTATTACAATTCAGCCTGAGATCATGAATGTGTTGACACTACAGTAAAAGTCATTAGTATTCATCATCTGGGGATCATCAATGTGTGTACATTTCATGGTAACACCTCCAATAGATGTGGAGATATCTAAGCCTGGACCAAAGTGGCGGACTGGCGGTCACTGTCGTCCCCAGAGTCACGCCATTAGCATGGCTAACAACACCAATACTTTTCCAGCTTCTCAAATGTGAAGATTTGCTATTTCTCCCTGTTTTATATCATGTTTTATATGTTTTATATATCTGTAAGTTGAATATCTTTGGGTTTTGTAATGTTGATCCGATAAAACAAGCAATCTGAAGACTTCACCTTCAGCTCTGGGAACTTGTGATGACTATTTTCCACTTTTTTCTGACATTTCATTGACTAAAAGATTAATCCATTCGGCTATAATTTAAAAAAATGTTATTTGCAGCCCTAATTGTCTCTGTTTTTTCCACAGTGATGCAGTATGAAGTAGTTTCTTTCAAAACTACAATTGCAGACATATGCACATAAAACAACCTTCCTTGTTTACACATTTCATTCATTCATTTGTTTGAAAAACAGTCCATCCATCCATTCTCTATACACCTTATCCTGTTTCAGATCGCAGGAGGGCTCCACGTTATCCCATAATGCATTGGGCCAGAGGTGGGGTATACCCCAGACAGGTTTGTATATAGACAGGCAGTCACCCGTTCACCTAACCTGCTTGTCTGTTGACATGCAGACACAGAGAAGACATGCAAACTCCACAAAAGTCCTTCATGCACTGAGGCGACGGTGCTAACAACCTGAACAATGGTGCTTTCATGCGTGTTAACTCATTCTTCAAAAGCAGAAATGATGTTTGTCACTGCTCAGAAAGAGCTACTGTGATACAGAGGAGAGTTTTAGTGTTATATGATGGTTTACGTGCTGTTTTTGCACATGGACTTTATACTTTGTGTTATATTAGATTATTTACTTCATAACTCCTTGACAGTAAATTATTCAGTTGTCACTGTTTTGACGTTTCAGAGGTTTGTGTATGATTTGTTTATTTTTAAGATATTTTCATAATCTTCTGGATATGAGACTTAAACAGGTTGTTGTCCAATCATCTAAACCCTATTTAAACTTTTCTTATTGATAAAAATCCTTTGTTTTACATTGCCCATTTAACATTTAACAAGATAAAAACCTTTTCTATTTGTTGCTTTTCTACTTTAATTTGTATTCTATGGATCTTGACATTATGGCATGTCATTTGTCTCATTTTAAGAATATTTTTATCAATTATGGATGTGGTAATCGCCTCAGGTATTTAAGATCTGGCTCTCCTTTTGATTATTTGTTGTAGCCTGTTGCTTTAGTGTACAGATGTTGCTTCATATTGTGAATTTGATGCCTGACAAGTCCATGATCAAAACGTAGCTTTAACAAAGTGCTAACAGCGTGCAGGAAATTCAACTTTTCCTTGTATGTGGACAGGAACAAAATTCTGTACAGCAGCACTGAATGTTACTCTATTTTTGGCATGAAAATGTATGAATTAGAATATTCAATAACCACCCAAAATAGCAGCTTCAGTACACTGCAGTAGTCTCATATCAGTGAGGTGTTACACTGTCAAAGCTGTCTAAAAACTCTGCATCAGTGACTAATGACTAAGACTGATAGTATGTTTATCACACCTGGTAAAGGTCTACGTCTAAGCGTGGGACAGACACACAAACGTGAGAGAAAAGGGTGTGAGAGAGCAATGCATCAACAACTCAAACAGGAAAAACCAAACATTTGCCCTTTGATTTCTGGAGTGAACACACTTTTTTTACCTGTGGTTACTGATTCATGAGCTGAATCGATGATTACACCACAGCTGATATGGAACACGCAGATAAAATCCCGCACAGTCTTGCAAGGACACATCAACGAAGCAGTGACACAGAGATAGAGGGGGGGAAAACAAGCCTCTTCACACACACAGAAAGTTTAAATTTGGCCAACAAAGAACCACAGTATGGGTGACCTAATTGTGGAGTAGAGAGAGAAGTATTGTACAAAAGAGAGACAGAGGTAGACAGAGTAAGACTGACTGTAGAGGAAGGAAAAGAGAAATGAAGACAGAGGTGAGAGCGTGAGTCAAGAGAGATAAACTGAAAGAAAGAGTTAAACACTCTGCACAAACGCACTCTAGACAAACATGGGTTCACTTGAGCGTCACAAGGCTGCTATACAAGCTTTTCCTGTTCACTCGGGATGACAGTAACTTAATCACACTTGTGGCGGCAGGTAAAACAAAACAAAAAAACAATAGTCTAATGTGCAGTCTTTTGATTAAAGTTGCACAGTGTTCCACTTTTGTCTGAGTTTCATCTCCACTGAAGAAGGAAACAAAAGCAGCCGGCAACAGAATTAGTCACAAAAACAGGAAGACACAGGTTGGGCAATAAGTTCTGATTCATGTCTAGTAAGAGTAAGAATGTAACTGAGCCACATTCTGTTATGCTGCTTCTTTCTCCTCCCCAAACAGATACAGGGCCAAAAGTATGTGGACACCCAGCTATTATACCCACATGTGATTGTTGGACATCTCATTCCAAAACTATGGGTGTTAATGTGCTGCTATAACAGCCTTCACTCTTACTTTCCACCAGATTTTTAACCCTGGCTGCAGGGATTTGCTCCCATTCAGCCACAGTAGCATTAGTGAGGTCGGGCCGTGAGGTCTGGCTCACAGTCGACTTTTCCAATTCTCAAAGGTGTTGGATGGGGTTGCGGTGGGGCTCTGTGCAAACCGAACCGGAAAAACCATTTCTATATGAGGTTGGCTTTGATATGAGTTGATAAAGGTTGTTGAAACAAGAGAGGGCCTTCTCCAAACTGTTGCCACAAGGTTGGAAGCACACTCCAGTCTAAAATACCCTCGTATGCTGTAGCGTTTAGATTTCCCCTCACTGGAACTAAGAGTAGACATGTGCGTCCAGATACTTTTGGCCAAAGAGTGTATACTATATGAATGAAACACTGTCCTTAACGTACACCACCAAATATCAAAAATGAGACAGAAACGCACAAGATCAGGTGTGTCCACATACTTTTGGCCATATAGTGTAACTACAGACAACAATAGCATCTAGATTTCCCTTCACTGGAACTAAGAGGCCCCGATCGAACCATAAAAAACAGCCACAGACTAATGTTAACAGCAGACATGTGTGTCCAGATACTTTTGTCCAAAGAGTGTATACTGTATTAATGACACACTGTCTTTAATGTTTGGTCATTTATCTACAGAAAAGGAAAAAATACACAACCACACATCAAAAATGAGACAGAAACGCACAAGATCAGGTGTGTCCACATACTTTTGGCCATGTAGTGTAACCACAGACAACAGTATTCAGACAGTAACAGTGAGCTAAGACAGATTTAGACGGTACATGTAGACACAAACACACTATTTAGGCACCAGAAGTTATCCTGTGGGCCACATACAGGCAGATATTACAGGTTTTGTTCCTTAAAAAGTACCAAAACGTGACTATAACCTCCCTCCAGGTGCTTAAAGGAATATTATAGCGTTATTTCAGCAAATATACCATGAAGCACCATACGGTTACTATATTTACTTCCATATTTCCCCTTTTTCATTTTCCTCTGAAGCAGTTTGCAACTTCTGTTTTGAAAGTTACTTGCTCCGAGTCCTCCCAAGATCACAGAAATATTATAGGTATAAATACAGCAAGGTAACTGTTGACTCAATATTCAGTATCAGACATACTGTAACTCAGTTTTAGGAATATTACAGTCACTTTCTTAAATATCTTTGACACACAGCACAGTAAGCTTTCATTTCTGGGACACCACAGCTTAAAAGAAGTCCCAAAAATGAGTGAAGTTATAAAGAAGTCTATAAAACAGTGAAGTTTGTGTAAAACAGTGAAGGTTGTATAAATAGGTGAGCTGTCACGTGAATGAATTTAACAGAAAACTTACCAACTAGTAACAGCAGCGCCAGACACTTTGCTCTTTGCCGGGTCAACTCCATCTTTAGTCCAAAAATAAAAGCTGGTCTGAATTAACTCCCTTCTTCTTCTGCTGTTATTAAACTTTCATTATTAATATCTGCATTAAGCTCGGACCGGAAGCCCAGTGTCAGCAGCAGTGAAGAGTCCTCAGCAGGTCGGCAAGTGCAACAGGTGCTTCCTCTTCAAACCTCATATATGATGCTCAAAAGATAAAAGTCCTCCTCTGGTGTCCACTGACGCGAGCTGGATGTTTGTTTGGTGAATGTTGTGAGCTGCATTGACTTCATTTCGAGCGCGAGCCGAAGTCCTCCGCCACACCTGGAAGAGCAGCTGAGCAGAGAGGTAAACAAGTAAACAGATAAACACTGTGAATTTATCTGAGTTAACGCAGAAAAGAAAAATAAAGCGAGTGCTGAGCAAACAGAAACCTGCCCTGCTTGTCACGCACAGGGAGAAGCTACCTAAAGCACAGGTTTGAGCCTCTACACCTGTCGGAAACGGCTCCGCCCACTGCTCCAGCTGGACACGCCCACTTGATGCTGCGTTCATGTGGTGTTGAGAAAGAGTCGGACGTGTGGGAGTTGACGGTTTTGCACCTAAAGCAGGATTGACTCAGAAAATAAAAACAGACGCACAAGAATAGACACAGGGCTGCTTTAATTTGATTTATCTATTTAAACAAACGCTGGCAATAATTAATCAGTCAACTTTATATCACTTTTACGCAACAGAGAGAAAAACAGAACAAAAGAAAAGAGAGGATATGAGAGAATACAAACTGAGATAAATATACTTTCACAATGCACTTTGAGACGACAGACTCCAGCAGAAAGGTTAACACAGCTCAAGGCTAATGAGTAAAAGTATGTTTATAGCTGACTCTCAGTCAGATATAAACACGTAGGCCTGGCCTTTTAAAAAAGTTTATAAGTGACACAAATCTTTCATGTCCCAGTATGGTATGATTATTAAAAGGTTATTTGTCTAATATTTTTCTCTTTGCTCTCTGGTTATTCAGCTTTGAACCTTCCTTCAATCCATACTGGAAATATCATAATTACAAAATGAGAGCGCATGAATGCCCCACAAATGTTGTAATTATCAGTAGGAGATGCTTGATTTCATGTGAGCTCTGACTGTCAGCGTGAAAACTTGGAAGTCTATCAGTAGTTATAAGAGTTGTTATTGTTTAGAAAAATAGGCACTGCTACTTGGCAGTATTAAATAGGTTTTGTTGTTCTGTTTTTGTACCAAAGTAACTTTTGGTTTGGAGATATCTTAACAAATATACAACTGTTTTGTTGGATTTTGCATTTTTCTACACACAACATGTGGTACTAACAATTCTTACAGTCACAAGCTTGAATTTCCCAGGAGGACTTGAACGCCGCATGATTTCGTGCTAAATTTCAGTTTTTCCGAAACCGCCTGACTGCTTACCTCTGACAGGAAGATGCTCCTGTTGTTTCAGCTGTTTATCTGTTGACTCAAGCTGATGATTGACACCAGACAGCAGCCGACAGCAACAGACGGCATATGGATGTACAGAATAGATGTATTTCACAAGGCTTTTCTCCTCAAAATATATTTACAGCATGTTGAAGTGAAACACCCCTCACTCATCCTGAATATGAGTATCAGCTTAATACTTCAAATGAGTCTGTGTTGGATTTTACACTGTTAAATGAAAAGTGCACTGAGAGTATTCATAGCTTAGTGCCTTTAAAACAGCACCACACAAGCCAAAAAAGGTTGATTCAAATACATTTTCAGTGATAATGATAATATGAACAACAACCCAGAACACATGCATGTACAGGTTAATAATTTCACCATCCAAATGCATCTGTGACCCCTAAACTGAGCGTTTCAGCCTTGTTTTGCTTCACAGGTTAAGGTGCGTTTGTTGCAACAGACAGCTGGATGAGTGAGTGAGTTTTCTGTGTGGTTGCGAAGAGCCTCAGGGCCTCACAGGCTGTGAACCTGTTCTGAATACATTTCCAGTTTATGTTTCTATGTAAATAAGTGGGTAAGACTCTGGGTGAGGATCAGCTGTCACACAGGTAGAATGAAACAGGTTTTTACGGTCAAAGTGATTGATTGCCGTCTGGTGCTGCAGCTGTTATATGTTTCTGTTAGAAGTGAACATTTTGAGTCATGAAAGGAGAAGTTATATTCACTGTCTCCATGCTCAAACTGAATACTCCAAACCCCCTTAATTCTGGTTAATTGTAATGTTTATTTAGAAGATTGAAACTAGATTTCCTCCTAAAATTGAGACAATATGAAAAACGTTTACAAAATGAACATGTAATGTGTCAATGTTACTGCATGTCACAGGAATACATAACAATTAAACATAGGTGTTGAGACTTTTTTATATTTGAAAGCCGCTGAGTGATAAGTTGCAGTAATCAAATGTTTCCAAAATGGACAAAAAACGTGTTGAAAAGAAACTGTTGTGCTTAAAGTGAAGTGAAACTGAATCAAATTAACTTGAATCAGCTTGAGTTTTGTTATAGTCTGTGAAACCTGTGAGTATATCCAGTATTTTCTTTTTAATTATTTATTTTGTTTATTAATCCTCAGGCAGACAAACTAAGTATCCTCTTTTAAATCTTTTCTTAAAACTCACTTTTATCTTGTGACTTTTTCCAATTATTTCTAATTATTTTCTCTCATTTTATATTTTACGTTTGGATTTCATTCGCTTTTATTATTTGTTTTTATTGTAAAGTACTATGTAACTTTGTTTTGAAAAGTGCTACATAAATAAAGTTATTATTAATATTATAGGCAGCTTAAAACCCCTAAAACCACTACACGATTTGAACTAATCAAATTTAGTTTATAAGTAGAATTTACTCGATTAATCAATTAGTTAATTAATGTAAAAAAAAACTAAACTTATCTAGTTCCAGCTTCTTAGTTGTGAGGATCTGCTGATTTTCTCTGTCTTATATCTTTGTAAACTGAATATATTTGGTTCTGGACTGTCGGTCAGAGACAAAGACATTTGAAGATGTCACCTTGGGCTTCAGGAAACTGTGACGGGCATTTTTTATAATTTTCTGACATTTTATGCACCAAAAGACTAATCCAAAAATAATTAGCAGATTAACTGTTAATATAAATAGTCATTAGTTACACCCCTACTTATGTGATTAAGATATTTCATGTTTGTTTTTTTCACCTAAAGTGAAACAAGAGTCCTTAATTTACCAAAAAAGGGAACACATGAACAGAAACAAAAGATAAACTTCTGTTTTCTTAGCAACTAAACCAGCTGTGAAACACGGAGCGACGTGCAGTGAAAACACACTGACATTGCCTTTATTAGTAAATTGTTAAATTAATTTAGTTTTAACATTTCATGCATGCATGATACAAAGTTTAGAAATAAAAGTAGTATTTTACAAAAAAAGGGAGAAAAGTCATGTATAGAAACTCTACACACAAACCTGCTACAAGTAAACTTATTATACAGTATAAAGCTTAAAGAGATCCAACACTGTGTTTCTGTGCTCAGCATTCTCTCTGCACCAACTCTTCTTTCTTTCATCAGACAATAGGCTTTTTATCCATTTTGATGGTCTCGTAGGTGTCAGTACTGTGAGAGGTCAGACCCTGCACGACACAGACACAAAAACAGCGAGAAGTCAAAACACCTGATGTGAAAAGTAAAAATACATTTCTACCAAACAATGCGGTGAGTATTTTCTGCACTGACTCTAGGTGTGATTTTCTTTTTTCCTGACAGCCAGCTAGGTGAATTTAAAAAAAAAAAAAAGTCCTTTACCATCTGCTGTGCGGTAAGCTGTCACTTTTCCATCATGTGCCTTTTTAAATGTCTTTTTAAGCATTAGAATGAGAAGTCTCACCGCATAGATGCCTCCCTCTGCGGGCTGCTTCTGTGGGACGGAAAGAAGTTCAAAGGAATCATCAAGTGAGCTTCAGTAACAGTCATTTCTTAATAAACACAACAGAGTGTTGGGTGTTAAGATATCTGAAATATCTAGTGCCTCCTTTGAGTCCGTGCCTTTAAAGCCACATGGTTGTAGATTATTTTATTCTAAGCTTTTAGGATCAATTTGATGTCGTTTTGCATGCACATAACAATTAGCAGGAAGTGGGATCTAACACAATTGTGTGTGAAGAAACACGGGTGGAAACTGTGACTGTGTACAGTGTATAAATAATGTAGGTTGGTGGTCAGCTCAAGCTTACAGGAAATGATAGACAGAGGTTGGCTTTAAAGCAGAACTACTGCGTTAGATGGCAACTTACCACAAAACAAAGGCAACGCCTCAAAAAACCTTTTAGTCAGCACATTTCACTACAGCATTACTATATATTTTTAATTTTTGTCACAATAACGTAGATGTACAACTTTAATTTTACCTCAGGGGCAGGCGTTTTGTTGGCCGGACTCATCTGTCACAAATAAATCAGAAAGCACACATGATTGAGTGATTCACATAATATTTACCATGAGGTGTAAATTAGACTCTAATATGTGAGATTAAACTGGTAAAAGCATTGAAATATTTAAAAGGAAATGGAGAGTTTGCTTTTAAAAGGGGCAAACAGTTAAAAAAAGGTGTCAGATACGTTGCTACAATGAACATAAAAGTAAAACTTATTTATCGGGAGGGAGTTAGGCATCATTTACAACAGAATAATCTATGTTTTATATGCTGGCAGAACATTTTCATGACTTTTTCTACTCAAAGTATACAGAATTTTTGAACAAAACTCTTAAAATATTGTAAATAATCATATTTTTGTCAGCATAATACTTCTGAAGGCCGTTCATGCAACTATAAGGAACAGTCGTGCACTTTCAAACATGGTGGTGCGTGTGTTGTTCCTGTTTGTCTTACCCTCAGTCTGCAGTACAAGACGGTGAGAATGATGCCGTAAAGGATGAGAATCCCATCCAGGATGTAACATATGCTCATGTCTCCAATGGCCTCTGCTCACAGAAAACACACAATCTCAGTCTTCATCATCATCACCTCCAGCAGAAATGTTAAGATGCCCTGATGCCGCTTCATCCACCCACTATTTAACTAAGAATTTTCTGTGCTACAGGTATCTTAAAAATCTTCCCACAAGAACTCAAAGAAATGACATTTGATAATCCTCACCGGTGCAGGTGGGACAGATCATCAGAAAGACAGCGATGAGCAACGCTCGCACCATCTTACCGGCTGCAGATAAGATGGAGGGTCTCTTTTGTTGTTCCCTTGTCGGCTGTCAGCGAGATCTCTTAAAAAAAGTTCTCTGAAGTGAGCTGTGTGAGCAGCAGCGAACAGGAAGTCCTTGGCTCTCTGTCCGTTTTTTTAAAGCTGTGAAACCGCACGCCTACCACACGGCCATCCTCCCTTCACAGAGGTTCCTCTAAAACTCCTGCAAACACGCTGCTTCTCTGAGGTGAAAATTGCTCCAGTGTTTCAGCAGGATTAATGAGAACACAAACCTTTACACAGAAAGCAGAACCTGTAACTCTCAGTCACAGGACCACAAATACCAAAACACAGATGGTCATTTGGTTCACATAAATGCGGCAGTCAACCTCAGCATATTCTTCCTCTTCTATGATTCTCATTTGTCATCATCATCTTCCCACGCTTGAAAATAAGTGACAGAAACAAGACATATAAGGAATAAATGGTTTAATAATGGAAAAATGCCTAACACACTATACAAGCTACAGTTACCAAAAGGAAGGAAGTACAAGACAAATCTACAAATTTTTTTACAAGCCACTTGTTTTTCAGAAGTAAAAACATTCGGAAAATTGCATCATAACTTAGGCACCTTCAAAACAAGTTATCATAAAAAAAGTGTTGGAGCCCGAAATAACTCTAGCATGCATTTTTTTAATCTGCATGTCGTACACATTGGACCTGGTGTTTGGAAATTGTAAAGGGCTTTTTAAACCATATTTTCACTGGAAAGCAAACAGTCAGTCATGTTGTGGCCCAACAGACTGTAGGTAGATACAACGGAGGGGCTCAAGTCTCAACATCAGGCGAGTTTCAGCGTTACAGTAAGTTTTCGGGACCTGGAGGAGAAGGAGTCAGTGTGAGGACAGATGTGCTCCATCGTCGGTCCTCCACATCTGGAGAGTAAGGCTGTCGGATGGAGGCAGCATGTTCGCTGTGCTCGTTTCAGCTCGTGGCACAAGGCGGTGATACGCTACTGCTGCAGGGGAGCTGCAGAGAGGAGTTACAATCACACGTCTGGGTTTGGGATTTCTGTTGAAAATGCATAAAAACATGAAAAACCAGAGAAGTCAGCTGATAGTTTAACTACAGCTGCCTGTTCAGGATTGAATTTATCACTTGTACATTGTTAAAAAAGCCTGGAATGGACCCTGACCCCATGTACACCTGGTATTAACATGTGATCTGTATCTGGATGAAGAGGTCTGATTTACACCTGGTATTAACAAGTGTTCTCCTTGACTCAGTTCTGCATTGTGATTGGATATAAACGTTAACTGCGTCGGTGGAGCTCAGGGTCAACAAACACGGCATGTTCAAGGTCAAGGGAAAAAAAAATCTCACCCCAAGGTCCAACTTACTTGTCGTTTCCAGAGTTTTTCACATCTCATGACTAAACAACGGCTGCCTGATTGTGTTCCTGTTTAGATTGTGAAGATCTTCATGTTTTTATACGTTATTCAACCTTCTATTTCATTGATATTTGCATCTTGTTTCACAACCATTGTCTTTTATATGATTTTGTTTTCTGGTGTCTGATATTTTTTACCTTATTTTCACTTCTTATTTCTATAATAAAGGTTGGTAAACTGTGTAAACAGCAGGGAGAACAATGGCAATAAGTCCGCGACGTTAGCCTTCTATCCCTGACAAATCTGATGTGTTGTAGCATTATAAATACATTACATTTGAATGTTGTCAATAAACTGAAAACCAAACATTTCTCAGCGGGTAGAGTCGCTCAGTTGTCATGGAGTTAAATGTTATCACGAGACCAAAGTATGGTCATATATGACGTGAAGATTGTAACCCTAGTCTCTGTTCAAAGATGGCCTCCTCCTCTTCCTCCACCACCGAAATCAGGCCACATAAAAACAACTAAAACCATCACAATGACAACTGAGCAACTCCACTGAGGAAGACCCCTGAGATGTGGTTGAAAGCTTCGAAAAACAACAGGCGAGTTCGACCTTTGGTTGAGAATGTCGTTTTCAAACTGGAGGATGAAGCTTCAAGCGCTACTTATTTTTTCCCTTGCAAAGGGGGGTAACTGTCTGTCAGTTCTTTCCATACAGCTTGAGATGGCAGGAAGCGGTGGCGTTAGGTGACCTTTCAACTTTCACTTTTCCTTTTAGATGTTGCAAAACTGTACAGACAACTGGCTGACATCCAATCACAGCGCAATCCAGACCAACTCCAGACACAGTCTAGCAGATCCAGTAGTTCTGACTGCAGTTTGTTCTGCATATATTTACACCATTAAAGCAGAAATCTGGAGATATTCTCTATTTTTCTCTCAATAAATCCCACAAAAAGACAAAAACATACAATAAATTGATCCTCCTAAGTATTGTCTGTGTATCCAAAGCCTGATATAAAACTATTAAAAACACATTAATGAGGTACAACGCTGCACTTCCTTACCATGAACAGACATACACGCACATACACCACATACGCTATAAATACTCACTATCATGTATTAGTCAGCGGCTTAAAATAGTGCCCAGAAAATGTATTATTTACTCCGGTTTTACAGTGGCCAGCTGTTTTAGGAATTATTTTTATTTTTGTAAATGAAAGTATGTTTTTAAAGATTTACAGCTTCAGTAGGAATTAAAGTATCAAGAGACGGGCCAAAACATTGTTGGTTTTTTTGGGTCTTTTCATGAGATTTGTCGATGATAAGAAAAAGTCTGAATAACACCAGGCTTGTGCTTTAACATCCTCATCCAGACAATATATGCAGATACAGACTGCATGTTAATAACAGGTGTAAAGAGGGTAAAACTGTAAAATGAATAGTAAAAATGCCAGTGTAGAATAAAAACAAAAGACAATCATGGATATACAGAGTCTGGAGTAGCAACAACTTAGGAATGTACTTCCATTGTTCTTTACAGTCAGATAAAAAGACATTTTGGCCTTCAGGCCGCAGAGAAGCCACGTGTTAATTCGATGCACATAATGCTACATTCTGTAAGTAAAAAAAAAAAGTCACACCCTTTAATATAAAAACTGTCCTCGTCATCTCAAACAAAACAAGACACTGACAGGGAACCAAAAGGCAGTGGTACGGAGCTGAGCTCCAGTTGGTCTGTTTGTAAGACACAAGAAAGAGGAAGTGACAGATGTGATGTAATCCCCCTCCTCTGGTGTTCGTGTGTTGAGTCAGCACAGTAAAGTAGTCCAGTGGTTACAGCAACAGGAGAGGCAAAAAGAGAAAAAGTCCCCTTTAGAAAAGTTTTGTTTTTTTTACAGCGTGTTGTAAGAGACTTGACAACGCAGAAAAAGAAAAAGTCAAGGCATCTGTTTAATTCCAGGTTTGGACAATCGTTGAGCTGATCACAGTTTGATATCAGAGCATCTGTGATGATCATAAAACAGGAAGGAGGATTCAGACTCTCCTCTCCTTCAATGGTTTCTTTGTCACAGACAGGCGAAACGATTGGATGGGAGCGGACCACATGGCGTCCACATGTCCCGCCACAATAGGAGCGAGCACGACGAGAGGACAGCGTGGGAAAAGGAGGCTCTTTAAGGAGACGCCTTCACACCGACGTCTCCGACTGCAGCCTCATGACGAACTTGTGGCTCTTTGGGTCGATGAATTCCTCCCCGAGCCGCAGGAAGGGGAGCGGCGTCACCGTGACCACCAGGGAGAAGTCCAGGCGTCGCAGGGAGAAGACCAGACCCTGACGCAGGGCTGAGGTCACCGGTTCCTCGCTCACTAGAGTCCACTGGCGCCCCCTGCCGTTCTGCTGCTGGTACTGCATGGTGGGCCCGGGGGAGAGGTAACGCTCCAGGAAAGCCTGACAGGGGAGGATGTAGGAGGTTAATTACCATGGAAACACTGGAAAACATGCTTTAATAGTGGAGTATTTTTGTTGCCATGTTAAACTATATAAATGTAATTCAATAAAAATGTGTCAACAGTTCTGCTCTTCATTCCCAGGACTCATTTTTACTGACAGTTCCTAAAGTCTTCACTGAACTAATAGAGCCGATATGCATGTTGCTCTCTCTGCCTGGAGCTTCCTGCAGTTTGATGAAAACTGAAACAGCTGAATTTGGCTTCTCTTTGTGATTTCAAATCGTTGTTGCAGAAACTGTGCGATCTGTTTTTTA
This sequence comes from Oplegnathus fasciatus, assembly GCA_003416845.1. Taxonomy (NCBI): domain Eukaryota; kingdom Metazoa; phylum Chordata; class Actinopteri; order Centrarchiformes; family Oplegnathidae; genus Oplegnathus; species Oplegnathus fasciatus. The sequence continues at coordinate 738,741 of NTHP01000254.1, forward strand.
CTGTATTTTAGAATCTACATGTGTTTGTCTCATTAAGTTCAAGTTAGGACGGACCTTATTTTTATGGTTTAAGATAGCTCTTGTGTTGTTTTAAGATGCCATTTAGATTGTTTTTAGGATGAAATCTTTAACGTGACTGTATTAGAAATGTTATTCATGATTTTATAACCGCATTTCTGTTTCATTTTGATTTTGTGGCAAATTTTGTGTTATCTGTCTTATGTTATTCATCTGTAACTCAATGTTATTGCTGCCTATCTTGGACAGGACACTGTTGAAAAACATATTTTTAATCCTGGTTAAATAAAGATCATTAAAAAGTAGAAATTAATTAATAACTATTTTAACCAAAAGTACTCCTGAGCAATTGTAGTGCACAGTACCATGTGTGTGCATTTTATTACTAGTAATCTAATTGTTGTGGCTGCAATAGAGATTTTAGAAATGCTGTCCGGAGCCTCAACCCCCTGAAATTTTTGAAAAAGCCACCAAAACTCTTTCGCAAGATTTCTGATTATTATTATTTTTTCAAATTTTCCTTTATTTATTTATTTAACTGTGCAGTGGTTGAAATGCTGTTTTGAAGCCCTGTCAATTCAATTTCAGTAGATTTATTTTTATTTAATTTTATGCCCACATTCCCAAACACAATATTAAAAGGACCCCAGTGTCCTCAAAAACAGGTATGATCCTGGTTACTGGGATCAGCTGGGTCACTTGGTTGAATAAAAGTCTGTCAGTTCACATTTCTTAATCTTTTACCTTGGGCGTCATGTTGTGTGTGATGCAGAACTGCAGGTGTGTGAGGATGCTCTCCATGCTGTGGAAGGCCTGCTGCCGGGTGGTCCTCAGGTATTTCTGCATGGCTCGGGCCATCGGGGCGAAGATGGCTTGAGCCGCCTCCCGAGGGTCCATCACCTCCCGCGGGTGTTTGGGGGACGAGGCGACCTCGTCTTCATGGAGACGCTTGATGTGCGTGAAGGCCTCTTCCACCGCCACAACCAACCTGGAGGGTTGAGAAAAAGCATCATGATAGACGTTGTCAGCTATGTGGTCAGACTCCAGACAGGTGCAAACTATAACTCATCCCCGCTTTGTCGCAGTATGAACATCAGCGGACTGGGAGGCTGCTGAGGTCTTACTGGACTCGCTAACTGGACTTGGACTTAACTTTTAACTTATGATTATATCATTTTGCACATCTTACTGCAATTTGTACACTTGTATGCATGCATGTTCTTAAAAAGGACACTTTTATGTTAGTACTTGTGTTTGGCATTTGTTGTTGCACTATTCTTTGTACCGCGTGGTTCATTCGTGTACGGCTGCTGTGAGATGCAAATTTCCCCCCCGGGGATAAATGAAGTATCTATCTGTCTATCAATACAGGCGAATCTAGCTCAATACAAACTGAAATTGTCAGAATACACAAGTTGACCTGCTGCCCTGTCACCACAGCATGCATGCTCGTTGCTGGGTGGAGCCCAGACCGTCAATACCAATGTTCAATGTTGAGAGTTTGAAAAATCTGATTAGGATATATCTACCAATATTCACACTTTAGGAGGATGCCTCAAAATAAATGTATTTAAGAACTAAAGGATCAGGAAATATACTGAGCCGTACTGTAATGAGCCTGCTGACTTCTCAGTGTTCAGTGGTGAACAAATGAGAAGTTGCTGAGTTTTATCTGCTGCAATATCTAACTTAGAAAGTAACCGTTCACTTTCTCCCTTGCCCACTCTCTGTCTCTCTTGTTTTCCACTGGGAGGCGAAGGGACACAAGCTTGATTTATGTGCAAGGCAAGGGAACGAAAGATCAAAAACATACACTGAGGAACAAACCGTATCTTGCAATATGGCGCCCCATCCTCCAGTGTGCCCATTTTTCTGGCATTAAGGTGCAGGCAAACTGACACGAGTTCAGATAAAAAGTCTTATCGTGACCTCTCTCTCCACACACAGACAAAGACTACATGTTGTGTCTCTCTATGCATCGTCATTGTCTGCCTCCTGTGAACACTGATTTAGTTCGTTTGCTGCTCCACCAATAACACGTCACATCATACCAGGTAAAGCTAGTAACAAATATCCATCTGACCTGGCCTTGCGTTTGCGGACCCTGCGGTCCATCTCGGCCTCCTCGTAGTAGAACTCGTTGTGGGAGTTGTCTCTCCTCCGGGCGGCGGCTGCTATCATGGCCCGGGACTGGCCCGTGGAGTTATTGGTGGTGTTTTCTACAAGACAACACATGCAGAGGGAGGAATTAACAGATTGCATTTCAGGTATTTAGCC
>NTHP01000254.1:749507-778165 GCA_003416845.1 Oplegnathus fasciatus
ATGGACAGAAGAACAGGCGGATCAACAGACTTCTCCATCCTAAAAGGAACTGAGCAAAAGTCCAGATTTTGGTACTCTGACTCTGAGTGTGGAGTTCAGTACATTCTGTAAGTTATTTAGTCATGAATAGTTGTTTCAACTTCTTTGTTCTACTCGTTCTAAACCTGTCTCATGCACTTTTAATTCAGATTTCCCACATTTCCCACAATGACTTCTGACATCTCACAGAGAAAAGATTAAATTTACGCTTTTTTAATTAAAGGTTTGTGTGTGTTCTGGCATATAAACTGACCTCAGGACTGTGCAATATGAGCAACATTAGCAATCACAACAACCGCCACAGCATCACCTTGATATTATAATATAAACAAGACAAAATCAGATAGTAACAACTAAGATTAATCTTCATTACTAGAGCTTCAACAATTAGTCGATTAATCGATTAGTTGATGGACAGAAAATGAATCGCCAACTATTTTGATGATTGAACATTTTTCCTCGAACGATTAATCAAACATTTGATGGCTCCAGTTTCTTAAATGTAAATATTTGCTGCTTTTCCTTGTCTTAACATTAGACTTAGTTTTGGACTGTTGGTCAAAATAAACAAGACATTTTTGGACATTGTGACGGGCCTTTTTCACTGTTTCATAGACCAAACGATTAATCATTGAGATAATCGAGATAATCGATTATGAGAATAATTGTTAGTTGTCGCCCTAATCATGACAAAGATTCAAATTATTATGCTTGTGGTTAGAAGAAAAAAAAAGGTAACTTATATTCTCTAATATTTAATATCTCGTGCTGTGAAGAAAACGATTATATGGTGAGTAATAAATTATCACACAGCTCTGCATATACAGTAAATACAACTTTATGACAAGGCTTTGAATAGTATGATGTGTTCAATGATAATTATGCAAATATTTTTTAGTCAAAACAAACCTATTTTGTGGCTGCATTGCATTCTGGACTTTTGAGGCTGAATTTCAGCATAAAAAAAAAAATTTAAAAAAAAGGCTTCACAAAGACGCTCTTCCTGTTTTCATTCTGAAGGGCTGACATCAACGTTTAGCGCTGCCCTTTCAGCTGAATGAAACATTTTTATAATATCGGGGTCAACATGATGTCACAACACCTACGTTTGACCTGTTATCCACATAATGGGAGACATGTGGTATGAGAAGCATATGAAGAGTGGTTTGGGTGGTCTCTTCAAGTCGAGACTACATGAAACTCTTTTCAAAAGAAACAAAAGCTTGAATGGAGCAAAGAAACTGGTTTGCAATTCTAGCCTCGCATCGCTTAATAGGGCAGAAGGATATGACCTAAAATCTATATCACAAACTGTCACATTTACCTTCATGACTTCTAATGTTGGTCTGCTTACGCTATGTTTTAGTCCTGAATGACCTGTTAGAAACTAGATTTTGAGCTGATTTGGTTGGTTAGATGTCTTTGGTTTTTAAGGCTCTTCTCAGTTTAATTTTATACAACTGAAACTATTTTTTTTCCACCAATTTTGCACATAAAGATCTACTTATTAATCATAGTTAGTACTACTCTACCTATGAAAACAGTCGTGTAGTGTCTCCTGTGGCTCTGGAGTCAAGTCTGAGAAAATAACCCTGATGATGTCACAGTGATGTCATCAGGGTTACCTCAGCTTTGGCTCAAAGACTACAAATTTCTAGCAGAAAGTCTTTGTTGAGACTTTTGTAACATGGCTGTTTACCAGGCAGGGAGGGACACTATTCAGTTGCATTGTGGGAAATGTAGGATCCCGTGTTTTTAGAGTTTGAGCCTTTGAGCCTGCTTTGATTTTGACCGTTCTCTGGAGGACTCCTGTAAAGGAATAGTTTGACATTTTGGGAAATACGATTATTCACTTTCTTGCCGTGAGTTAGATGAGAAGATTGATACCACTCTCATGTCTGTATGGTAAATATGTAGCTGGAGCTGGCGGCCGATTAGCTTAGCTTAGCATAAAGACTGGAAACGGGGGGAAACAGCTAGCCTGCTTCTGTCCAAAGGTAACAAAATCCACCTGCCAGCACCTCTAAAGCTCACTAATTAACATGTTATATCTTGTTTGTTTAATCCGTACAAAAACCGACGTGTGAAAGCAACAATTTAAGTGGGACTATTTCTTGGTCGGGATCGGCTCTCAGGGAAACAGAAGAACCAGCCAAGAAATAGTCGAGCACATCCCCATAAAACGGCAAATTGTACAGATATTAGAGTGGTATCGATCTTTTCATCTAACTCACAGCAACGAAGCGAATATGCGTATTTCCCAAAATGTCAAACTATTGCTTTGTGTGTACAGTTAGATCTGTGAGAGTGTCATAATGCCAGCAACTCAATACATTTGGTTAATTATCCACCCTGTCGCTTAACCTGCAACTATACAAGATAAAACAACAACTGAATGCCTTTAACTTGTACATTTTGGTACCTTACATTTCTTTTCTTCAGTAGTATCTCTTACCCTGATCCTTGAGCAGCACTGGGTAAAACATTTACTATACAACAACTACAAATGATGAGCCGGTCTGTCTGTCAGACTGTTAGTGAGAATATGACACAACACTTGATTTACAGAGGTGTGGTCCAGTGTTGAGATGGATAAGGTTTCCTATTCATCCCAGTGTCCTATGGCCTACTTAATGAGCTTCACCAGGACTCTTCTCATCGACTTCAGTCAGCAGCATTAAGGTTAAATTAATGCACAAAGCATAAAAGTCCATCTGAACACAAGCGAGAGCTACAGCCTGTTCTGTAAAAACACAACCTGCTTATGGCTTTTAATTGGATTCTTTCATGAACACATTCATTTCTTTTCATCCCACTCAGTCACTGTTCCTGGACAGCCATTGTTAACCAAACAGTGGCGTGATTCTTCAGGTTATTTCAGGATTGTTTTTGACACACAACTCATTCATTTCTCACAACCCTGCCTCAAAGTAAATGTCTGATTTACGAAAAAGGAAAATGACCCTTGTTCACTCCACCCTGTGCTGCATTTAAAATCTAACACCAGGCCAGTTCAGTCATCTGTGTAGGTGTGTGTGGTCTGAGATTTAACAGTTATGATGTTGGGCCAAAGGGAGAATAAAGCCATTTAATATCCATCATTAACTGATAGCAAAGATACCTGTTAGACACATAAGATCCCTTCTAGAAACGGCCATATTGCCAGTATTTGAGAAATAATGAGGTCATGAGTCCAAAGTCCACCACCACAACCCCACGAGCTAAGAAATCTTTGACTAGCCACCAACCAAACTCTGTAAAAGTAGTTTAGAAGAAATCAAATTTAACGTGTTTTTATCTTTTCAGTTATATCTTCTGCAAATTCTATTTCTATGAATACATCATGGTCCGGTGGCAGGTATGTAATTCTGGTGGTTCTCTTTCAGTTTCTTTAGCTCTTTATTAAAAACAGTCAAATTTAGTCTACAGAATAGACATATGAGACATGTATAATCGTAGAATGTAAACTTCTTCTCCTCGTGTCATTAAAGTTCACAGAAATATTACAGAGGACATGACCTTGGAGTTCTCAATGGCAGCTAGAGCCCTGCTTTTAGTCACCTTAGTCATGAGTACACATGTGGACCTGTATAATAATAATTCATGATTGGGGTCGGGTATAGTGCTACATGTACAGTACATTTTTCATACCAACCAAGATGCCTCTCTAACACTGAGTATCAAAAACTCAGGTATCGAAAACTGGCATTGGATGCTTTGATCAGATTCTTAGTCTTGTTCACATATTTATTGATCCGATATTTCCTGATTTAAAAATGCCAGTTTTGCTCATTTTATTTTTTTAGGGCCATTTTGCCTTTATTTGAGAGGGACAGCTGAAGAGAGACAGGAAAGGCGGGGGAGAGAGAGAGGGGATGACATGCAGCAAAGGGCCCAGAGTTGCAATCGAACCCCAGGTCGCCCCTAGTTTTGCTAATTTTAGAGTTTATTTTATTGAAGTAAAGTTCTTATTTGGCTGCTTTCAGTCCAGACAAAGTTGAACAATGATGCATTTGAGAAGTTTGGCTTCTTTTTTAAATGAAAAAGGGATTTCTAGAGAAAAAGGTTTTTCAATGTAAGGCATCGAAAAAAGTATTGTTTTGGTATCTGTAATAAACTTAGGTACTGTTCGGGCATACAATACCCAGTATTAGAGCTACTGATCTAATTTCTTTGACTGAATCTTCAACTCTCACAGTTATCCACCACTATCCATCAGGTACTTTTTTCTTTAAGAAAGTATTTCTATCCCTCCATTTGCTGTTTTTAATGCCTTTATTTATAATCTAATGTCTCCCATCGGATTATGTAAAGAACTCTGAATTGCTTTTGTGTCAGAAATATAATAAATAAAAAAAAGGGAATTAAAGAAGGGATATTAAATCCCAAAAGATCAGTAAGTTCATGCTGCACAATAAATTGTTCAAACCATAAATTATGACCGATAAAACCAATGAAAATTAATCAGGAATTTTGCTGTAAATGTGCAGCTGGAGTCACTTTAGGTTTAAAAACAGGCAGATGTAGGATTTTACAGCCTCTGTTTTCCCAGAGGCAAAAAGAAATCAAGCTGTCATCGAACATTTCAAGCTGCTGGCGCTGAGACAGCAGCTGTCAGGGTGGAAAAGCAATCTGGGCCATCTCTGCAATGACCAGCTCCATTCAACAGCCATTTGAGGCCTGATATACCAACTGTGAAAATAAGCGTGCACACACCCAGGGTCCGGCAGGGGAAGAGGCTCATCACTGCACCAGGGCCACACACACACACACACACACACAAACACACACAAACACACACAGGGCTGACCACCACCCACTGCTGCCTGCGACGACATCAGTAAAACCAGCGAAAAACAAGACAACTGCTACTGTCAGCCTTTGAGCACACATGGCCAGCAAGCCGGAGCAGGTGTGTGTGTGTGTGTGTGTGTGTGTGTGTGTGTGTGTACAAATCTAACAGGATATGGTTGAATCAACAGGCCTGTCCTCTGCTCAGTGCTGTGATTCAAAGAGACCCCTGCATACAATCTGTCTTCATATGCAAACAAAGTATTAAGGAGACAGGAAGTGGCTCAATGAGCTGAGATGTGGTTCAGATAGAGGACTCTAGTCCATCAGACCGTGTCGGGGGTATGTATTTAAAAAACAAACAGTAAGACAAACATGTTAAAGGGCCAGTTCAACAATATTTCACAATTACCCCAATAGTTTCCGTTTCATGCTGAGACTTCCCACCCCAGAACCATCATGACACTGAGCAATTTAATTTGTGCCTCTCAAAGCGTTTAAAAATGACATTTGAAAAGCTCAAAACAACAACAGTGATGATCTACAGATGTGACAGACAACAGCGCTCATTGGGAACTATTTTCTACCCACTGAAAACAGTCCACACACTGTCAGCACAGGCATCGGCCCCCCTACAGAGAGATATCTTACTTTATGTTTCTACCGTTTGATCCATCGAGGTTCGAACCAGAGCTGAAATAATCAGTCGATTAATCAGTCGGTTGGTTGGTTGAATGCAACAACTGATTATTTTTTATATTTGTTCGTTTCTAGATTCTCAAATGTGATGATTCGCTTTTCTCTGTGTTAGATCTTTGAAAGCATAATATTTTTAAGTTGGTCAGACAGAACAAGACCTCCGATAATGTTCCCTCGGGCCTTCAGGAACAGACATTTTCACGTTTTTTGGACATTTCATGAACTAAAATCGACGGATTAAATCAATAACGAAAATAAATGTTAGTTGCGAAGCTAGTTTGCACCTTTAACACTGTAACACAACAGACGTGTTCACAGATGTATACGAGTCTACCTTGTCTGCTTCCTGAATAAAAATGATTGGTAAGATTGTCTGCTCATAATATAATTTAACAGCTTTTAGTTCCTCTTTTCTCGTATTTCTTAAGTCAGATACTGAGTTTAAAAACGTTGCTTGTTCGGGACTTTATCGTCGTTTTGTTTGTCAATAAACTAAACCAAACCAAAAGGCCCACCGGAGGTAGGAGGTGAAATTCTGCTTTCTGTGATTTGGGTGAACCGACCCTGAAAAGCCGACTGGACAGTAGAGCTGAGACGATTCGCCCATTAATTGATTCAACCATTGACAACCATTTTAATAATCAATTAACTGTTCTGATTATTTATCGAGCAGAAATGTCAAACATTTGCTGGTCCCAGCTTCTTAAATGTGAGGATTTGATGCTTTTCTTGATTTATATCATTTTAAAACTGAACATATTTGAGTTTAAGACTTCTGGTTGGAACTTCTCACTATTTTCTGACATTTTATTGACTTCATGATTGAATTAAAAAAACAAAGGTAGTTAGTTTAGGCCCTGCTGGACAGTATCATAAATGTACTACCTCAAAATTCACAATGATACTTCTAAAGGCTGTTTCAATGCATGTGTGTCAACTAAACCTCTGTATTTGGTATCACTGTGAAGTTACTGTAAAACCACTGTAACACTGACCCTCTGATACTTCATAGTATTTTTATGTCCTGTTTTATCACTGTAACATTCCCACTGGAAGCAGATTGTAGTTATACTGTGGTGCTTCCACTCTAACGAGCATTTATAGCATTGTATAGTTAATAACTCTCGTGTTCACAATAAAATAAAGAAGTTATGAAGCCAGCAGGTTTATCAGCCACTCACTGCAGCAGAGGAAAGCAGGGCCTGTTGCTACAGCAGCAACATTTCACTGTTTCACTTTGATTTGGAACATTTGAACGGCGCAACAACGTAAAAGCCATTTGGGCACATTTTTCGCTTTACAGTAGCGGATGTGGGAACACGGATCAGGAGTCGAGCCGCATCAATAATTCAACACATGCACAAAAGACCACCAAGAGGCCAACTTACTGTGAGGAGCCGGGAGCATTTAGGGCGAATATAAAGAGTTGTGCGACCTACAAAATAAAAAAAAAGGAGGGTGTTGGAGCAGGGCAGGACAATGGGAGACTCCCAGGCCCCACTGGTCGCGTCCTGATGCCAAATTATCCAAACGCTCGCTCCCTTTCTTCCTCCTTTGCTTTTCCCAAACGGGACGCCCTCACAGTAAATGAATGGACGCACTCAAATTCCCACCAGCCCTCCACCAAGGAGAAAATTCAAAACCTTCGGCCTACGACCAAACTGGACGCGGTTCTTCCTCCCATGCGCATCTCTCTCTGGATCATTTTTATCCCCGAGAAACACTCAAACGCAACACTCTTCCTCCCACGCGTAAAAAGAGCTACGTGGCCTCGGTGAGAACAACAATAGGGCCGATGAGGGTCCTAAACTTCCCTGCGGTTTCAANAAAAAAGGCGACCATCGCGTCCTGTCGACTATTGTTTGGGGAAACCGGAGATCTCCGGCGCCCCGAATCCTCCTCCTCTCTTTCTGCGTTACAGCCGCGCACATGCACCCACACCACCGCCGGCAGCATTTCGAGACATTTTTCCACAGAAAAAAAATACTACTTACTTACTCCAGATTGTCCATTCAGGTATTTTCTCACTTTCCACTTTCTTTCCACTCAGCCGTAGCACCGTGCGCCCCGCCTCCGCTCCACTTTGGCCCCTCCTCTGTTTTCCCCAGGGGGACCGGGGCCTGTGAAGCGGTGCGGTTCAGCCACAACACATTTATCACCGCCGAGATGTTCCTGTGTGAGTGCGCACTCGGCGAGAGGAGCCGGACGGCTGTAATGGCACAAAGCGATTGGTTCCCTTTGGCTCATAAAACAGAGGGACCGTTTTATGGAGCTGCTGAAACCACCATCATCAAACGTTTTTTTAAATACAGTCCGACCTCTGTGGAGCTGTGAAGAAACATTCACGTGTCCAGATCAGCAGAGTTTAAATACATTTAGATACAATAACATGTCTCCTAACCAAAGAAACATTTGAATAAGTCATTTATCCTGCAATACTCCCACAAAAGTAAGTTCTGTAAATTAAAATCTGGGTGACTCTTGTCCTCACTGATCATTAGAAGTGGCACATTCCTGCACAACTGTACAGCTTTTCCATTTCATTTTAAACCAGATATATTGTACATGTTTTACATTTTATATAATATTCTTTTATATCTTTATTGTCGAGTTCTCCATCTTATTTAAGTTTCTTGACTGCTGCAGTACTTGCTTTTTACTTGCTTTCTATTCTCCTTCTCTTACCATGTTTATTGTTGACTGTATGGCCCCAAAACACCAAAACAAATTCCTTGTGTGTGTAAACCTACTTGGTGACTCTGATTCTGAAGACTTTAGAGACCAAAAAGACAAATCAATGCGAAAAAACACATTTATTTGCTTTTCTTTGATGGTTTATTTTATGATTCTGTGTCAAATTGTTTAAGAGGCAGAAATATTTCACACTATTTTGCTAAATTCTCTTTAGATTTGAACAATGTTTGAAAAGGTTGATGGAAAATGAGCTCAGGTGGTTAAATGTTACTATAATAGTTAATTTAGTTTAATAATGACTTTCATCAAGTTGAGTTTCATCAAGATACATGGAGACTTTTGTTTTTTTACATGATCATGTTTTAATAACGTGTGAGGATCAATTTTACAAGTGAAACAAATATGAAAATGAAAACAACTGCCCTTCCACGATACAAAATAGGTATTTTCACAATACAATGATTTTCTTAACTTAATATTGTCATTTTGTTTCCCCATGCTGTCATTCCAAATTTGTGATTTTCGCCTTTATAAATAAGATGTACTTTATTTGAACATTGATTTGTATAATCGGGCTGATTTCTCACTGTAAGAACAAATCCAAGAGACCTCAACAAACTTAAACCATTTGAGAAACAGAATTTTAGATTGAAGAAAAACAAACAAATGAATGGTATAAAAATATGTTTTTTAGGGTTTAAGTCAGATCTGTTTGAGACCCCTCCAAGAGTTTTTGAGATAACAAAAACAAACATCTTCTACACAAAATTACACATTTTTCCTGACTTTAATCTTCACTTTTTTTGTGAGATACTAAATAGTTTTACCTCCTCAGGCCTCTGATGACAGAACATTTCTCTGATGAACTGCTCACAACTCATTATGTTTAAGGGGCCAAAAGGTCAAAAGGCTGAGCACCACTGGTTTGGATCATGACTAGCAAATAGCCATTCATGTGTCCAAAGCAAGATAATTGGACTTTCTCTGTGGAATTTAGATGCTACAATTTCTAACTGCAACTTCTTCTTTTGGCACTCCTCAAACACAAACAATGGCCTCAGTTTACAGTTTTATTTCTTGTGCTGGCACATTTAAGCAAACACAGTACTTCAGTAAAGCACCACAAGCGATGATTGAGTGATGACTTTGGATGAAAAGTGAAAAGTGTATTTCTTATTATTGTTCCCTGTGGTAACAGAAGTGAGTACCTTCCCAGCTCACCCTGTGGATGATCTCTTATTCTCTCTAAAAAGAGTTTGGTATCACTCTTCTGGTGCTCTGATAAAGGCTGGTTTGCCAAAACGTGTCTGCATAGAAATAAAATGGTAAACTGAGACCACAGTATTTGAATGATTATATTTTTTGTGTTTTTGGAGCGCCCCGCATTTATAACAGTAAGCTCTTTAGGATATCAAATACATTTCAGCGTTCTGTCGTCAATGAAAGACAAACTGGAAAAGAAGCATTGTTTATTTCTTCATCAAGGCATCACAATTGGTCATTGATTCCAGCCATTAAATGAACATCCATCAACAACAAAAAAAAATAAAATTAAAACCTTCTCGCATGTTGTCGCAATTCTCAGAAGATATCATTAAAAGAAACCTTGTGAAAAAGGTACGAACCAAAAAGAGTGCAGAGTACCAGCGCATTTTCAGTGTCAAAACACAAGATTTTTCTGACTGGATTTGACGATTTTTGGCAGCTGATCGATATGAAGTAAAGTGTTTGTCAGCCGCGCCAGACTCCTTGGGAAATTCTTCTTCTCCACACAAATATCACAATATGTGAAACTGCAGTGGGTCTACAACTACACACACGTAGTTATATGTGTACTGGGACTGAACAATATAAATATTTAGGATTGTTGTCAACTTCCCAGGACCTAGAACTTATCAAAATACTTCACCACATATTTCCAGATTTTGCAAAACCTTTTTTAAATTTAAATTCTACTACTTGTTCATTGACTCAAAAAAGTGGTTTCTTATCATTAGAACTGATTGATAAGTTAACTAGATAGACAGAGAAGACGGCTACAGTATTGCACATACCATCGCAATCCTCATACAAAGCTCAGCCACACACACACACTCGTTCTTGTTCGTACACACTGAATCACACACTCAGTCACATTTACATATTCCCAATCATACACACACACACACACACACTCTCAAAATAATGCTCAATGTTTAGTGCCTATCCCATGACACAGTAAACAAAACATTCTCTGACAACAAAAAGGGAAAACAAAAACCTAAAACAAAATGAAATATAAACATCTTTTCCACTGGCAGGGCCTGCTGGTGCCTGACCAGTGTTTTTCTGACCCTGATGAGTCCAGATGCATCCAGGCCAATCCAGTCTGGTCCAGTCCGGTCATGTCACGCCTCACCTGAGTGAGTCCATAAACATGGAGTCGTCGTCCGAATAAAAAACCCCCTCTGCTGCTGTGTCTAAGCTGTCTGTGTACCTACTTGTGTTGTGTTTGAAAGAAAAGAGCCTGTCCGTGTCTGGTTGGGATAGAAGTAGTAGTTGTAGTAGTAATGGTAGTAGTAGTAGTGGTCGTGGGCCTGCGACATCTCCATGGATCAGTAGGTGGCGCTGGCGGGCTCCCTCCCTGAGCTGAAGAGCATGTCGGCCTTCGAGCTGATGACGTACGTCAGCAGCAGGGATGTTAGCAGCACGCCGACCCCCACGCCCAGCGTCAACATCTGGAGGAGCCAAAGGAACACTTTTATTATTTCTTTCCTATTATTAACACGTTAAAGCAGTATTAATCGATTTTTTTGGTCATTTGGGGGCAACTGAACAAAATGTAAATACAACATTGACACATTATCACCTTTTAATGTTAATATGGCAGACTTGTTAGCAAACAGTTGCCAATTTACACATCTAGGAGACAGAGAGCAACATCAGCTTTTATTTGGAGTTGGAGTGTTTGTCCACCTGATGAATTTAAGTCAAATATTTACTCCCCTTCTAGCTCTATTTTGGTCTCCACCGACACCTGTGGGAAACACCTGACTCATGAGCTGCAAAATATTCCACTATGTTCGCCAGCTAGTTGCTAACTTTGTCTGTCTGCTGTTTGCTGCCGAGCAGGTAGTGTGCAGCGGGTTTATCAGAGGTTTTTCTTTGCTGTCTGTTGTGGCTGGAAAAGACACTGATGGGACCAAAACAGAACAAAGAGCAGAAAGACGCTACAACGCTTCATAGGGCTGATGGGAACTGCAGAGTCAGCGATAATTCTCTGTCAGTTAGTATAAAAATATTAGATTAGTGCAGCTTTAAAATATCTGTGTACAACTTTAACACATCTGACTTCGGCACCCCCCAGTGGTAGTCTCAAAAATGACGTAGTGGCATTAAGCAGTATGCTGCCACACTAAGATGAGCCTTGGAGTATGCTACTTTTATAATGTCAATAAACATCATAACAACGCCTTTAGTTTATAACGTCTCACTTTCAAATCCAGACTTCTTACAGTATGTGAATAACTCAATTCTCTACCTGAGGAAACCACAGGTGCCATAGTGTGTGTGAAATCTGCGTTACATGTGTTCATGGTTGGCTCTGAGGAGTGAAGGGCAAGTTTACCTCCAGGTCGTGACTGGCCACCAGGAAGATGCGTCCCTTGATGCTCTTCCACCTGGACTCTGTCCACGTGGAATAATCTTTGGAGGTGTAGTCCCGCAGGTCGAAGGCTGGGGACAGCGCTTTGGAGAGACGGACCGTGGAGCGTACGCAGAAACCCTCCCTCTTTGTACTGTTGGGAGGCGCCGCGCCTTGAACCCACATGTAGTAGTACAACTGAGGGAGGAGACAAGGGAGGTCACAGGGTGGTGGGGAGGGGGAAATAAATATATTATTATTTCTTTTTAAAACGAGGGGAACATGTGTCAAAGGCGTGCAGATGTTGCAATTCCTACTTAGTACCAACAGAGGGCAATACAATTCATAGCGTACTTTTATTCTGTATTTATAGTATATTTGTATTTTTTAGAGCTGCAACGATTAGTTGATTAATCAATTAGTTGTCAACTATTAATTTAACTGCCAACTACTCTGATAATCGATTAATTGCTTTTGAGACATTTTTTAAGAAAAAGTGTCCAAATTCTCTGATTTCAGCTTCTCAAATGTGAATATTTTCTGGTTCCTTTAGTCCTCTATGACAGTGAACTGAACATCTTTGGGTTGTGGACAAAACAAGACATTTGAGGACGTCACCTTGGGCTTTGAGAAACAGTGATCAACATTTTTCACCATTTTCTGACATTTTATGGACCAAACAACTAATCGATTAATCGAGAAAATGATCGACAGATTAATCGATAATGAAAATAATCATTAGTTGCAGCCCTATTATTTTTATATAAAAAAATAGCGACAAGTCCTGACTTCACATGCTGGAGTCACTTTGTCTTCATTTATATCTCGTGTTGTCCACCCAACTTTTGATATACTGCTAGTTTTGAGTTTAGCTACTACAAGAAGTAGATTAATTGATCAGTCAAGCTAAAGAAAAATAATCTGCAACTATTTTGATGACTGATCAACCGTTCAAATCATTTTCAAGCAAAAACGCCAAAAAATCAGCTGGTTTCAGTGGCTCAAATGTGAAAATATGCCGCTTTGTTTTAAATGACAGTAAATTGAATATCTTTGGATTTGGGACCATTTGTTCATCAAAACAAACAGTTTTGAGGATATCATCTTGGACTCTGGAAACTTAAATTGGACTTTTTTTCTCTATTCTCTGACTTTTTATAGATTAATGAATATTCAGTAAATCGAGACAATAATTGGTTGATGAAATAACTGCTTTATTGATAATTAAAAGAATCGTCAGTTGCATTTTTTCTTTCCTTTTCTCAAGTTTTTCAACAAGATCTGAGATACGTCCTTGACCTTTTGTAATATGTTTTTTTGCTTGTGATATAATTTGTCTCAGATTAAATGACCAAACAAAATCTAAGTAAATGAACAAAAGGAATACTGCTGTAGGTCTTACGTGTTTGCTGTCTTTGTCCTCCTCATCCTCTCTCTGGTTCTGGCAGTTGTCCTGGGTGATGTTGATGGTGCTTCCAGTCAGGTTAGCCAGCAGGTACTGGACCAGAAGGGTCGGTTCGCTGGATTGCTGGGCCACGCTGACATAGAAGTTTGTTGACCTGTTCACTGACAGACAGAAGACAGAAGAAATTAAGTTTTGTGTCTGAAAATAATGTAGTTATCTGCCACTTTTGTATGAATCTAGTAAAATAAAAAAAAGTATTAGCTTATATCCCAACTTACCCAGATGGTTCATGAGGTCAGAGGGGACTATCTGCTGGAACCAGGAGTTGTTTGACCGAACAAGGAAACCGTACAGCATTCGGGTCACCTGAGGGAGAGAAAACAGGAAGACAGAGATGGTCACTTCTGCTCAGTTGCAAAAGAAAAAACACACCAAGGAAAAGTGGTCATTGGTAAGAAGTCCATCCAGAAAGGCACCAGAAAAACCTTTTGAATGAAATATAATACTAATTGTGTAAAAGCACATTTCAAGTGACTGAAAGAGACAAAACAAACTGCAATTAAATAAAGCAATATGTAGAAGAAAACAAAAACAAACATGAAGAGAATAAAAAGATCTAAAAAGGATAAGTGTCACATGCAGGAAGGTGAAAACAGGGTGTCTGGAAGTGAATCAACTCCTAAATACAAGACTTTTCAAAGACAATTAAAATGGAAAATGAAAGCAGCATTTAATACTGTATATGAGAGGATAATCTGCACTACTGGCTTAAATTCTTACCACAAGTGAATGAACAAACAGCTATATCTTTAAGACCTCTTTAACTTAAATTCAGATATGACACACTACTTTTACTGTATTAAAGACTTTAGATAACATAACTCCAGATATTTTCAGACTTTTCTCAGTCTTGCAAACACTCACTCAGAGCTGAGTAGAGCAGAAGAGAGAGGGAACAAAGTACCGAAATATTCTTCAGGTGGAGAAAGGCTGGATGTGTTTTTGATATCAGTCAAATGAAAAGGTGGAGTTGGGAAGGGACAGATATGTAGGAATAGTGAACTTGTAGATAAGATAGCTACTAATCCCCAAATAAAATCCAAGAGTCTTACTATTTGTGGGTCTGCGTTAATGCTGCTCAGCTGGGTTTCTGCTCCTCCTGCCTGGATGTACAGAGCCCGAGCCACCATGGTGGCCACCTCAGTCAGAGCCTGAAAGATGCATGAAGAGAAACGCAGAAAATCTTTTTAGTTGCTTCCCAACAACGTAAATTAAATAGAGGCATCGCAGACAGCTTAATTATTGTCAGACAGGTTTTCACAGATTTTAATCTAGAAAATGTCCAATAAGAATTGACTGAGCTGCTCACCACTCCCAAACATCGAGAACAACTATTTAAAGTGGTGTTATAAAGTGAATAATTAGATTTTTGACTCTACAACAACATAACCATTACTTACATCCAATACACTGTATTTTTAAACAGTTGAACAGTTAAAGAGAAATGTGACGTTTCTCAAACAGCTGTTATAACTTTTCAGGCTGAAATTCAGAAGCAGAAGAAAGACAAATGACAGCCCTGCAAATGATGAAGGCTCATGCTGAACAAAGACTTTCAATCATCTCTCTACTTGAAATTACTGTCCGGCCAGGGCAGCAGAAGTTGTGGATGGGCTTTGTAAAGCTAATTTAAGAGCACATGAATATTGGTGATTAACAGCAATACCTTAGCAGTGTCAGTGACAAACTCCAGCTGCTCCTCTGGACTCAGGTTTTGTGGGTAAGATACGTTCAGGTATTCTGCATTATCGTACATACTCTCATAGAACCTGCACATGAAACAGACAAATAAAACAAAATTTGCCAATTCCTTGAATGAAATGTATCAGTGTGTAATAATCGTGTGTTTTAAAGAAACCCTGAATCACCTATTGGTGAAGGCAGACTGGTGATCCCCGATGACAACACCAGGGATCGGCCGAACTCGCAGGAAACGCTGGAAGGACGAGGGCGGGAGGGGCTGAGAGAAAGTGGGCTCTTCCACTGAGACGTTTAAACTTGAGGCGGCCGAGTGCAAGTTGCCAATCAGCTTCCTCACCTGAAACATTGAAGGGAATGAAAAAACTAAATGTTACATAATACACACACTGAGGCATTTGTATCTCTGTTCTGCTTTAAGAGTTTCCTATTTTATATTCAAGTCTGCTCTTAAACGGTTATCTAATTTCTAAAATTCGTAGTGGGTTTTACAGTTGAAATCTGTGAATTTGTGCCTCACAATCTGAAAATACCTTTTTGTTTTGCAGTATTTTTGTAGCCATAGTGCTTAATGATAATTTCCATTTGGTTCCACATATGTTCCTGTGTTAGTCCTAATATTTGTTCAAAGCTAATTCTATTTTCCAGGATCTTATAGAAAACACTACCTTAATTTTGTATTAATTTATTTCAACTTAATTATCCTCTCATTAGGTTCAACTACTGCATTACTTCATTTTTGATTCAACAACACACTTCTTGATTTACTAATATACTAATAAGTACAATTATTATACCATTATACTACTATATGGTGAATACAGTACCTGTAGTTTTATTTTCATGCTTCTTATTGTATACAGTACATGCTTACAATGTATATAGTACTGAAGTTTTAGTTAACATCTCTCATTTATACTGTACACCTGTTGGTGCAGCTTCTTGTGACACTTCAATTTCCCTGTGCGTGATCAATAAAGTTTATCTTATCAATCATTCCAAACTTTAGCGCTACATCTCTTTAAGGTATATTTAGATACATTATGCCGTTAATTTACATTTTCTCCCATAGGGATCATTGTACATGCTTGTGGTGGTGGAGCAGTATTTAAATATACACGGATACAAACCTCATCGTTGACACTGCTGTTCTTCCTGGACACAGGATCAGAGTGAAGCCACAGCTTGGGGTCAGCACGAAGTCCCACCTGTGGAGAACAAATTCAACCTACTGATATACTTCACACACATATACATAAACATAATGTACATCTTATAACATTAAAGTAATCAAAGTTCAAGTACATATTACTGATTTTGTTCACAATGGTAATGTAAAAGGTACAGCTATAAATAATAACGCATCAACATGTTTAAACCCCAACATACATTTTATAGTTAATTAAGGTTTCATGAATTATGTTAGTCATCAATCATTACATTTTAAAGTAGTGTTGGGTATCAGAACTTAATACTTCTTTAAACCAGCTACACTGTGTCAAAAACTGCCAAATACCAAAAGCTGGCTGGTCAGATTGATAGTGTTGTTCACTTTTTCTTTGTTCTGATAGAGTATAGACTACATCGTTTTGGTATCCGTGCCGAAGCTTGGGTACAGTATTGCTGCTAGTATTGAAAATTTTCAAGCAATACTTTGGCCTTGCATTTAAGTCATTTTTAAAAAAACATCTCTAAGTATTCCATTAAAATCTGGCAGTCTGTGCAGGTTGATATATACAGTGCACAGAAAGTTACTGGAAAAGTCTACAATACACACCTGTCCAATCTCCAGTACTGAGTGAACATTGTCCAGGTCCACGGCAAACTGATTGTTCTCCATATCGTACACCATCCTCGAACTGCCAATGTAGTCAAAGGTTTCCTGGAGTCAAACAGTCAAAGAAAATATGCAAAAAAACGTGAGTACGGACGGCAGTGCAACGTCAGATTTGGCATGTTCGTCAAACACAACGGTGTGAGGAGAACTGACCCCTTGAAAGAAGGTGTAGAGGATGGTGCGGTTAGGTTGGGCCTCCTGGGTGGCATTTCGCAGAGCATGAGCGGCCGCAAGCAGAGTGACGAACCCAGAGACTCCACTCTCTGCTCCTGGAGCAATGTCAAAGAAAAAAGACCTGCTGTCCAACTGAGAGAGGAGAGAAGGGGAGAGAAGACGAGAGGAGATCCATCAAGCAGAGATCATATCTAGGGAAGTAGTTCAGTTCAACTTGCCACAACCTATTTTCATCATACCATAAATCAAAATGTGGCCTCGAACTGTGAGGAAATGCAGCCCATCTTGTTTTCTTTAGTTTACCCACAGTATAATTCACTTCTGTGCAATTTGTTTTATTTCCATCATCAAGTAACCTGCTGATTATTATCTTAATTAACTGATTAATCATTTAGTTAATAAGTTTAATTTAAGGGACACTGTAACTAATGTCACAACAAGTCTATACTTTTACTTGTACTAATTCATGTGTGTATTACCTTTAGTCTAACTACATAATTTCATTGTTTTCTGATTTATAATCATTATCACTGAATTTGTTGTCCAGTACTGTTCTCAGTTTCATAATTGCTTCCAGTAAAAACTTCAGAGGTAATCCGCTGTCTTCAACTTCTACTGGAAGTGTGTTTAGCTCACTGTATATCATCACTTTCATTTAAGTGTTTCGTTTTCACAGCTCTTTGTTCTCGATAACAGAAAGTGGTAACACAGACTCTAACTGTAACATCACGACATACATTACAAAGCAGGACTTATCTTGGACTTGGTTTTTATACTGGAAAGCTTTCCAAGTGAGTGAGATCAGTGCAGATACTGGTGGAAAACTGTTTTCATGAACTCACATGGGCATGTTAATAACTAACAAATGTTGTACTGGATGGAAACATTGGTATAGGCCTATTTTATCACATTTTTTAAACCCAGAAGAAGGAGGACTCTTTCCTGTAACTCACCCTGGCTGCTGCTATGACCACACTCTCCCACATCTTGTGGCCTTTGGCTGTGTTGTTGATAGGCCTGGTGGAGGCCCAAACATTATAGTCACCAAGTGGGTCACAAACCATCTCTAAAGGGAGACACAGAACAAGAACCAACATGGACTTAGGTTGGCATTGGTCAAAAAAACAGTATAATCATTGACTATTTTCTCGTATTTAAACAGATTTTCTTTCTGACAAAGTTGTGTAGCCTTTAAAAAATGGTAGAAAAATAAATTAAGCAGAAAAAGTATTGATATTTATTCCTGTTGTATAAATACCTGGGCTGATGCTGAAGTTGATGTCATTTCTCCTCATGCAGGTGGCCGTGTCAGTGACGGCGGACATGTGGGAGTAGAGCTGCATGGCACACAGCGGGTACTGAGGAGTGCTGCCGTTCACCGCACGGTTATGGTCCAAGTAACACTGCGAACGGAGAAAAGCATACACGTATGAAATCTCTTGGTGTTCTGGTTTGTTTTTACAGACACAGAAAACCACAATAACATTATAGTATTTTAACGAATCTCAAATAGTTTTCCATCCTTAGAACGAGTTAGAACATATACAATCGGGTCTGGTGCTCCTGCTCAGGGGCACGTTGGCAGGTTTGGGCACAGTAATATTGCAACTAACATGTCTCAGACTAAATTTATCACTCTGACACAGTAGCTGCGCTGGGGATCAAACCTGAAACCATCGGTTAATACAAAAAGTTTCCCTCGTCTACCCTGTCTTCTTATCAGAGACAGGGAGCAACCACAAGGTTTTAAACAAATAAACCGTAACATGAACACAGCTTCAGGACTACGTCATTAAATTGTTCAGAAAACACAAAAAGTCACCAGCACAGTGCTTCACAGAGCAATATAAAGAGTTTAAGACAGGCATGTTTAAATCTGGCGTTCACCATTATCAGTGAGCCGAAACTGAAGGCTGAGCTAAAACAGAACTGAAAGTCGCAGGTCATGTTGACCTCAGCAGCTCAACGACGTTAGCTCTATTCTCTGAAAACACAAAGCCTGCAGAGGAGAAGAACCATACAATGGTGGAAAGGCAACTAATGATTTGTGGGTCCTGACACATCGTCTCAACATAATGTGCTGCAACATGTTGGCTCTAGAAAGAAGATGAACTCAAGCGCTGCTGAAACAGCTTTATTGGCATCGTTCCTAATCTCAACCACTACTGAGACAAGTTCAGATCAGATTTTCTTGCAACTGTACAGTTTTGTAAAAGAGTCCTATTCACCAACACCCTGAGGCAACTAGAAAACAATTAGACAGCCATTTTGTGCACTGACAACAAAGTTGAACGATGCAATAACTGTAAGTACAAAGTGATTACATCCAAAGGGATTAACAGGGAAAATATCCGCTTTTGATGCAAACTTCACCCGATTCCTGTCATATTACCTGCCGTATGACCTTAGTGTCATTGTCGTCTTTCAGGGAGAAGATGGGGAAGTCAAACGCCTCATAGGACAAACCGTTTCCCAAAGGGTTCCACACTGTCACATTACAGTGGGCCATGGCTGGATCGTATTTCTCTGAGTACACACCTGAGGAAAATACAAAAAGCGCATGTCAGCAGCCGTAACGCTAAAGCAGGCACTCATGAAGCGTGAAATGCATGACCACATTTCTTTGAAGTCGTGTAAATAAACTGAAGCCAAAAATGGTATCCAGCTCTGCGATTTCTACAAGTGAGCCACATGAAAAATGGAATCAATTATCAACATGACTGATATGCATCTAAAGAGTCTATATATTTCTTATTTATCCCCCTGGGCTTTTTCATATTTTATTCTTTGGCATTAAAATTACCTTTTTTTCTGCTGATCTGAATTAATACAGCCTATATAGAAGTGGTTCTGTCAGTAAAAGTCTCATTAATTTTCTCCATAAACAATGTTAGGTGACACATAGTTCTCCCGGTTTAATCAACAGTACAAAAGATTAGCAACAGCATTAGAAAATATTTGGTTCTTTGACAAAAAGTCAAAAGGTACAAGCATGTGTACATAAAAACTTAAGGGGAGAAAGCAACTACGACTCCCAAGGTGCATTTCAGCGAGAAACATCCAATCACTGAGCTTAAAATCCCGTTTCATGTGCTGCAAACAGCAAGTGAAAGCTAAAGATTGCAGTGTTGTTAAAACTGACAATACAATCTACAGATTCTGGGTAAATTTTGGATTGATTCAACAACTATGGCGTCATGTTTTGTTCACAGATTCAACCACAAGCATTTTGAATACGCTGTAGCTCTGATTCGTGCCTCTGACTGACGTCTTCTCAATAGCAATGGTGGCAGAAGCTCATGGGTATTGTGGTATTTAGGGCAAACATCATTTCTCAGAAACTATGTTGAAATAATTAAAACTGATGGTCATAACATAAACCTATAGCACTGTACATTTAATCATTAAGGAAAAAAATAAATGGGAATGGGAAAAAAACCCTTCAGGAAATTTACATCCACGAGGATTTAACATTGTAAAATAACTAAACATGAATGAATTAGCCTTTTAAAAGCACTGAACTATGACATTTTGCATTGTGTGCCTGAAGCTGATCTTGCCCAGTTAAAAAGGTAACTCTGGTCACACATGCAGCTGTGAATTTATGGTATCTCTGTGCCGTTTCACAGTAAAAACAAAAGAAGACAAATGATGAGACATTAAAGCTGTGCTGTAAGGTCAAACGTGACTATATGGTGACAACAACATTGCTGAAACATGAAAACTGAACCAACTACAGCTTGTAATTTCATGAACTGTGCCCTCTGAAGATCATAATACTACAGTTAATTTCTGTAACTGGTGTAATGCTGAGGAACAAGTCTCAGCAGGCAAACCACCACCCACCTGTGTTCTCGTTAGGACAGGAGGTGTGTGGAGAGAAGCCCTTAAGCGGGTTTGTGTTTGGCGCCACAACAGCAACGCCAGCCACCCTTCTGGAGCCATTCTTCAACTTCATCATGATGGATCTGACGGGCAGACAGTCGGCACGGGG
Source organism: Oplegnathus fasciatus (assembly GCA_003416845.1). NCBI lineage: Eukaryota > Metazoa > Chordata > Actinopteri > Centrarchiformes > Oplegnathidae > Oplegnathus > Oplegnathus fasciatus. The sequence continues at coordinate 770,521 of NTHP01000254.1, forward strand.
CAGTGGAAACGATACAGGTACAAATACAGGTCAGACATGGGTTTAAAATGTGGTTCAGGTTTCTTTCCTCAGGGTTAAACAGGTAAAATCTGAATTTGCTGTACATTTCTGTTGCTGACAGCTTATGAGGGTTTTACTGCCGTGTCCTGACGTTACAAATTCTCCAACATCTGCTGCTCTAAATAGAGAAAAGGTTCTACTCTGTTCTAAAAGGACTTGAACTACTAACACTTTTATACAAGATTAAACACTTAAAATTGGCAAAAAAAGAACAATAAACAATAAACACTTTCAATTTCCGACGTGGTCAGCCAATGGAGTACACCTCAGTCCTTACTCTCATGAATAGGTGCTCCCTCTGCAGGGTGAGACATGTTAACTGTACCTGGTAAAGAGCGGGGACTCCAGGATCACCAGATAAGGAGGATTGGGACCAGAGCGCAGGACCCAGTCCAGGTTTTCCTCTGACTCGAGCACATGGAGCACACCCACATTACCTGACAAAGAGGCTGAAATCCGAAAGAGGAAATTAAATATCAGCATCTGTGGTGTGAGGTACAACAGCTGTACTATATACTATATAAAATGTCCTTAAAGCTTATCAGTGAGTGTCTACCAGGCCTCTTCTCCACTACTGGAAAGGGGCTTTTGTAGTATGACAACAGTTTACGCTGCATTCTGACAGCGTTTGATAATAAAACATTAATCACAGAAAATGCCTGGTTTCTCTGCAACTTGTATGCTTTCATCTTCTTTGTAGATTCATTTCTGACACTAAAAAGCCGCAAAATTTAACTGCCTGGAGCAACCACACAGAAAAATCTTTGAAAACACTGTTTTTAGTAGATTGTGTAGTAATGATTTTACTACAAAAACCAAGTGAAAGAAAGACACTCAGAGGCCATAAGGACACACACACTCATTTAAGACGTGCAAACTGTAACAAGTATTTTTACTTGTCATGAGTGGCCCAGATACATCTTGGACTCTTGAGACAAGAACCAAGCATCACTTTAATCTATTGCTTTACTCACACTGGCATCCTATTTGATGTGTTGCATTGAGCAGTCGCACACACGGGACAGTGTAATTGAGATGCACATAAATCTTCTTTTCCACTGAATTACAGCCGACACCTGCAAGGGAAAAAACACTTTTAACAACTGCACAAGAAGAGCAATGTGACATAAAGGCATAGCTTTTACAAAAACTGCACAAGAACGAGAGAATAAAACAGCATTTCTGCAACAAATCAGTGGGTTTTAATTGTTCAGAGAACCTAAAATGAAAGTTACATCCTTTATCTCTCACTAGTAAATGCACATTCCTAATTCTGGACTTGTTAAGAGCTACACTTGTTGTTGCTAGTTTATTAAGTATACCTAGATAAAACAAATGCAGTCTAATGCAACAGTCCTGCAATAAATCCAACATTTATAAAGGTTATATTATTCATTTTTATCGAAACAGCTTTATAGAAGTGTTGATTTACCTTTTTGATCATTCTGGATGATGTAGTTTGTGCTGTTGAACTGTGTTGTATTATACAGAGAGGTGTTTCTGTTATTTAGCCGACGCTCATTGATATCAATGGGGTGGACAAAATCATATAAACTATACATCAGTCAGTGATCTGTAATTTGGGTTTTAATTTTCTTTATTTTAAATGTTGTCACTCTTGGTTTGGGACCAAGATTGGACCATATTGGAAATAAATGCTCTTGCTTAAGCCCTTGGATTAAATCAACTTTGAATGAATAATATGGACAGATGACTTTTTCTCTTGTCTGAAGAGAAAATCACAAGCAGGTCCTTTCAAAATGGTGGTAATTTAATTCAGACAAATATATTTACTTTGTAAATTAACTATATGTCGGTGCTCATTGCTTGCAGTCTTTTCAGACACTGTTTTAACTTTAATCCAACAGGCCAACATGCAGGTTTTGCCAATCAAAATGTAGTTTTTCACCTGGTTCACCTGTTGGTCCCACAGCCTGTTTCCACTAGCTACAACTCTCAGAGCGACACCAGTAACGTTCATGTATAATTAAAAACCGTTTTAAAGCAAACAAAATGCTATTTTGGTGGATCTCCTGCATGCCGAATTTGCCCGGACACTTTAAAGATTTAAAAGTGACTTTATTTGTGCTTCACCTTCCCTGTGTGTTTGGTGACAACCAAATCAACATCAGACGGTGAAACATTTCACGTAATTTGGCGTGATGTTCTAGCATTTAATCCCTCGAGCTCCGGGCGGCCGCAGCGGGGGAATCACGAGCAGTCACGCTGATGCTGAGTTGCTCGTATCAGGAGGGCAGACCCAATCTGTGACTGTCTTAGAGAAAAGTCGTCGAAAAGACTTAAAAATAGGTATTTGATTATTTCCGAACTTCCAGTTGATGGAAATGATTCACGAACTGTTGCTACGCTGAGCCTCATTGTGAAACTTGTACAAAAAACCCGGCAATGGAGATTAAAGCCAAACAGGGCAGCTTTCGCTAACGCTGACTAGCCTAGCATTCGGCTAGCTCCGAGCACAAAGAAGCCCACCAAGCTAACCGCCCGAAACAGAAACACACTCCGCTCATGAACAAATACGTGGACACGAAATTTCAGCACTGTTAAAAAACAACTTACCAATGAAAAAACAACAAACTAGCAAATTAAGAGTCCATTTGTTCGACAGCAAATCCATCTTCCTGGTTTGAAAAGCAGGAAAACACAACAGTAGGTGTTGACATGGAAAACGTCCGGGGTTCCGCTGTTTGGTTCCGCTTCCCCTCAAAGGAGACGGACTCAGTCAAAATGGCAGCTCTGGATCTCTGCAGCGGGGGTAATCAAGTTTTTCTGTATTTTTTTAAAATTAGCTGCAGGTCAAGTAAAATATACGAACGTGAAATAAACGAATTCTCTCCTTCCGACACTTCCGTGTTTTTAATTAAAGGACCAAGCCAACCAAGGCGTGAGTCAACTCTACTCACTTTACGTCCGTGATGACTCAACCCTGTGGTGCACTTTGGATATTCTTTCACCACTTTTATATAAACGTAATAAAACCATCCTCCTACTATAGCATAGGCCACAGAGCTGTGCCCACATATCACATCAAACAAAAAAACACACACATACACTCTGCATTTCCATTGATAAACACATTTTATTGTCTTTTTTTCCCCCCAGATACACAGCAGCGCTGCTCACTTTGAATTATTCATCTCATAAAGGTCAGAAAAGACACATCAGTTAGGTTAACAGCTCTAATAAAGCCACGGCACAGAGATGACGCAGCAGCACTTACAAGAAAAAGCCTTTTGCAGGATAGGTGATGCATGGAATAAGATAGTTAAAGGATTAAAGAGGTTTCACATCACTGTGAGCAAACATATATAGTTATCTCTGCTTTCATTTCTCATGTCAATAATTGTATTATTCCTACAGAGTTAAGTGTGGATGTGTTTCTGTGAACAGATTGTTCTTCTCTTCGTCTCGTCTCCTCCACTTCCTCTTAACGGAACTGAAGAGGACTCACACGCAGGCCGATCACGTCTTTACCGATCTCTGTCACCTGGAAAATAAGGTGAAATTAAAGGTTAGAAAGGGGGAAACAATGAATAAGACAATCACTAATATAGTTTTATAGATTCTGTTTGACATTTTGCCTTTTTAATGGACAGACATCCACACAACCACCAGGAAGCCCATGACTAATATTTTTGATGAAACACAACACTTTTAAAAAGATTTCCGATGTTTATACTACCTTATCGTATTACAGGGTGTACTTGTGTTTTTCCTTTCTCATTTTCTTCATAATTTACTTTCTCACGTATGCTGATAATCAATACCACATGCGTGTTTCATGACCCACAAATAAAAACAAGATTTACAAATGTGTATGGCAACTTGTGAATAAATTATGGTAGATACCACCTAACTTGAATAAATGTCAGTATTCTTCATATATAATTAAGTTAATCTAAATCAATAACATTTGCTTGTAAGTACCCACGACCAGTGTTACTAATTAAACTAATAGTGTAATACCGTCTCAAGTAAATTGTGCATTTCTCACTACTATTGAGACTACTTTCTTTCCATACCTTTGTGACTCTGATGGTCTTGATAGTTTTCCTTTATAAAGTATAACATAAATGCAATCTATTATTTTGAAGAGCTTTTCTGGAGTTGTACACTGCTGTCCCGAGTCCCGACCTACCTGTGTGACCCTGCAGATCTGGCCTTTGTATGTAGGGCAGTAGCAGGCTCCAGAAAGAGGGCACTTCTCAACAGGACGTCCACGGTACAGAGGGACGAAGGAGGCAGCGCACAGGTCGAATGGATTGTGGGGGTCGTAGTTCAACTGGTGGGCGTCCGTCAGGGTCTTCTCACAGGCTGCCAGAATCTTGCGGGTCTGAATGGAAGGGAGAGATTTAACATGATGGTGAGAGATGAGAAAACAGTATAATACTGTCTACTTAAAACTGAAAACTTTAATGTCCATAAAAATCCTGCTAAATAAAGGAAGTCGCATAACCAACCTGCTGTGCGACATCTGGCTTCGGCCCCAGCTCGAGCAGGCGTCGTGCAAAGCCGGCAGCCGTCTTGAAGTTACGCAGTTTGAAGAAGAGGTTCAGAGCTGTGCGCAACACCAGCACCATGTGCACCGGCTGGAGGTTACAGTGGGTGAAATAAGCTGCCATCTGTAAGGAAAACACACACACAAGAAAATTAGGTGTAGGAATGAAACAAGTGTGAATAATCACTTTGTAGACACATAGTTGCAACAGCTTTGATATTAAATCAAGGCGATGTCACAGATATTTACCTCACACAGCCTCTTCTGCTGATCCAATGTGTCTTTGGGCAACTTCTTCCTTTCCGTCTCCATGGTCAGACCCACTATGTACTCTCTGCAAATTGTGATCAGCTGCTGAGCCTGAAACACAAACAGATCACAATCGCAGAGGTCAAATTTCTAAACATATCTAAGTGTGTTACCTGTGTGTGAACTCCATTACTTTATTTAAAAGTCATATGCTCAATGAGTATGTGTTTGCAGGACACATTGCAATAAATTGTGCTGCATTTGGAGTTAAAACCGATTCACAGCAGGTTTGGTGCTCACCTCTGCAATCTCCTGCTTGTTGTCAACCACCAGCAGAGGTACAGAGAGCAGGATGGCTCTAAAGCGCTCCACAGCTTCCTCAAACCGCCCGGCCGTCGTCAGCTGGTAGCACTGCTGCAGGCGGGCGATGAGGTCGGAGAGACGCAGGCCGACAGCAGGCAGTCCTTGCTTTGCCCCGCAGTCCTAAAAAATACAAATATTTGTATATTTGCATATTTACGCTCACTAAAAATGTGATTAGAAACAGAAAAGCAGGAACAGATGTAAGCAAAGAGTCCTTTTTTTCATTATAGCAGCAGCTGTACCTTCCAGTTTCTCTGGGGGTGGCCACGCAGGCAGGGCAGGGAAGGCAGCCCCAGGTAACAGGTGCGGCCTCTGGACAGAGTCTGCATGAACAGCGACTTGTAGGGGTCGAAGCTCACAACTCCCACCTGGTCGTGGAGCAACTGTGGTACAGAGGGGGAACAGTAAATGTCAGTATAATGGGTGAATTAACATTACAACACAGTCATCCAATCGGTGCTTGGCAAAATAAAAAAAAACACCAAGTTAATTTAAAAAGCAAACAAAAAAAGACAAAACTTGTAGATCAAATTGTGTACGTACCCTCATAGCAGTTTCGAAAGAGCCAGCCAGGATGTGGTCCACTGGCAGTTGGGAGTTGTTGCACCACATCTGAGTAGGGCTCATGCCCTTGGTCGGTGGGACGAAGAAGCCGTCTTCTGCTCCTCCAGCTGCACCAGCCGGTATGTCCTGATGGTTGGGAGAAAGAATTTCAACAGTTTAGCTACGGTGGTGAGAGGATTTGGACGATCAGTGGCCTGTTTCATTTCTTTGAGGGTGAGAGGTGAAGCATGAGAGCGTGAAATCTATCAACACTACTCTTGTGTCTAGTGTTAACCCTGTTTTATCAGTGGTGGGATTTGTAATGATGTAGCTTCCTCTCACCAGCTCTGGGGGAAGGTCCAGGTCTTCCTCCACCTCCCAGCCTCCTCCCTCCTCTTTCCCCACTCCTTCCTCCCCTAATCCATCCTGGGCATCCATGAAGCCATCTGAGAGACAGAGAAAGATAAATATTAATTTATATAACATTTCAGTATTGATGACGCGGCCCAATCTGCTCACTAAAAGGTCAAGCTTAAAATATTCTTTATGTACGCTGAATTTACCTTCATCCAGCTGAAGCTCAGCATCGTCTCCCCAGCCCTCGCCTCCTGGGGCTTCCATGTCCAGGTCAGCAGCCATCTGACCTGCCTTCCCTGCAACAGAAAAACACTGTTCTCACTCTGGAAAAGTGAGCTGCCACAGATTTCCACAACTTATACAAGTGATTTAATTTTATTTTGACTTTCAACAGTTGAAAAACACTTCTCACTGGTGCATAATAGCAGAGCACTTAATTAAAACGTGTCACAATTGATTAACTGTCTGGACGTGGACACTCTGTTTATATAGGTATGTATATATATATTATATGTGTTGTTGTTGTGATTACATACAGCATATGTGCATCTGTCAAGACAGATGACTCACCCTTCGCTGCAATGGCTCCCTCAAAGAAGCCCTTTGACACAGTGAGCAGAGGCCAGTTGGTGTCCAGTGGGTTGATGGGTGGAGAAGGCTGCAGCAGCTGTGCATTGGGATCAACCTCTGGCACCTACAAGACACAAGATCCACCGTTATTTTACTGAAATTATGTATTTATCCACTAAAATGAGAGTGATTTTATTGTCAGAACCTACACTACACTGAAAAAACCTATTGAGTGCACTGAGAATGTAGAGAGAATGCTTTCTCAACACACCGTCTCCTTTTCTGGGTCAAAGGTCTCCTTCAGCGCCTCAGCCTCTTCATCCAGCCCATGAGTGGCTGCAGTCAGGTAAGCCAGAGACTCTGGAAACATGCACGCAAACAGTTACACATGCACGGCAAAAATTTTAGCACTACAACCTACAAGCAGGGCAGTAACAGCTAAACAATGAGGTGAACACCAGGGCTGCAGGTAACAGGTTGACTACGCATCAAATTCTAGAGAAAATATGAGTGAAGGTGACACTTGAACTCACTCTGTCCACAGTTCTTCAGGATGCGGACCCTCTCACTGACATCTCCCAGGTAGAGAGCTGCCTGGTAGTGACCACTCATGTCCTTCCTGATCTCAGCTACAAACAAAGAGTACACAAATATGAGATACAAGTTCACTGACATACAAGACACACAAACCTCCACAATACATAATGAACAATCCTTTAATAAACAGAGTCTCCATCTCTCACCGATCTTCATCATCTTGCGCAGCTTGGCCAGGTTGCCAGTGATGAGGTAGAGGAAGGTGAGCTTGTCAAAGTTCTTGGTCCTCTGGTAGCACATTTCCACGACCTGGTGGTGACCCTGCAGCAGTGCTGCTTCGCCCAGACGCTCCCAGCAGCTGCGCTCGTCCAGGGCCTTGGCCGCCTCCAGAGCCACCTGGAAGTGTGTAGAAAGAAAAATGTTATATATATATATATATATATATATATA
>NTHP01000254.1:782836-794354 GCA_003416845.1 Oplegnathus fasciatus
AAAAAAAAAAACAGAAAATTGGGCAGGGGATTGTTGATGAACGGTAACTAATGATTTCTGAGTGACTTACCATTCATTCTCCAGATCTTGACCTGCCTGTCGTCGGCTCCAGACACAATGAGAGGCATGCTGGGGTGGAAGGCAGCCCAGTTGACCCCCCGGTCATGACCCTGCACACAGACACACAAAGTCACATCACACAAACCCAAACAGAAATCAGTCAGCTGTGCCAGCACTGAGGCCAAGGACTGAAGGCTTTCTGAACACTAAAACACTGACTTTGATTTAGCGTCAAATTACACCAAAACAAAATTGAAACCATTATTCTCCAGTGGACATTTTGTCTTTCCAGAATTATGGAAAATGTTATTACAAGGCACAGAAAAGGTATATTATAGAATCTGTAAGATATGGAAATCATCATCATCCTTTTTCACCTTCACTACACCTCAAAGTCCAAAGATGAGAGGGTGACCGTGGCTGGTTGTGTCCCAATTTTTCTTTGCTTTCATTGGATGACACACCACTGTTATTGATGTTAAAACCAAACCCAGACGATGACATTTTATTTCCTTTGGTGGGACATTTCTTGACCATGGGGAATAAAAACTCAGGACTCGGACAGAAAACTGCCTCTTTCTGCTACATTAAGCCCAAAAGCTAATTTAGTTGGTATTTTCCATGAACAGGACTGAAACTTGGAAGTAGGTGACGATTTGGAAAATCTCTTAACAATGCTAAGCTTGTTTCTCTTTGGGTTCTCAGTGGAAAGGATGCATTTAATGCTCTTTTTACTCTAATGTAGCATAATTTTAACACTATTAGGGTTATTGGACGAATTTCTTAAATATTGTAGCTCCAGCTAAAAGAGCATTACAATTAAAACGGTCTTTGACTGGAGCATGGCAGAAAGATCATCAATTACATCCTCCCTGAACACCAATGGGCACAATTGACTTTTAAAAGAGCACAACACCTTGGACAGGTAAAGAATTTAAAGATAAAGGTTGATTGACAAACAAAAAGGTTGACAAACAACAACATATTAGACTTTCTCTGCTCACCTCAAGAACATGCTTCACAACAGCATCCGAGGCACCGAACAAGTCAACACCAGAGATGCCGCGTACCTCCGTCTCCACAGCGCCTGGAGACAGGTTCTTCTTCCTCAGACCTGGAACCAACATTCAGGGCACCGCGTGCAAGGAAGGAGCCATATTCATGGTACACAGGGCACAACCACAGTACAGTACAGGGGAGGAAGAAAAGCATAAAAAAACAAGATACAAATGATTAAAATAATAAAATATGAAGCAATATCATACGAGAAAAGAGGCAACAGAGGAGAAAAAAGGAGGGAGAACTGTTGGACTACCGAACACACACACAAGGTCGAAACACACCAACACAACCTCTGCTCTCTCGTTCCCTGCCAACTTGAGTCTGGAAACAATCATGGCTATAACAGTACTGTTGATTGGGTTAATGAATCACTCGCAGACAGACGAAAAATCACAGTTACTTATGATTTGATTGGAAAGCAGTGCAAGATACTGATTAGCTCCCAGACTCAAATGAGACCAGGAAATAAAAAGTGACTGAGAAAGCACAGCTTGCATTCATGATTTCTGCCCATTAAAACAATGTGGTGAACACATAGTTCAACAGCACAGAGAGATGATACAGAGGGAAAGAAATGGAACTAGGAACCCATGTGCAGGTGTGGATGTCTCCAGGGAGAGCATGGGATAAGGAGGACACAGGTAGCGCGTGGACTTGGCTGATGGGGGTGGGGTGGGTGGTGCTTGGCGTTGTAAAGACGTGCTCTGATGGGGCGTTGGATGGAATATGAGTTTCTTTGGTTTTCTTACAGGCTCATGCATGTTTCTGCACAGATGTCTGAGTCACATGCAGAGTTAACAGAATGTGACGTGTCACAGGTTTGGGTTAGGAAAGAAGTTGGTAACAATACGGCGACTTTAGCTACAAGAAACATGAACACTGTTGTATATGTCATGTTAGCTTTTGAGTAGTAGAGCCAGCCGTGCAAATGTCATGCCAAGGGGAGTATAAAAACATTTCAAAAAGTACTGAGGAAGTTTAACTTTGTCAAAAATACACTTTCAAACCAGTTAGTAGTGATGTCTGTTTTTCTTGATGCAATTTAAACCAAGAAAATGGTCAAATAACAGTATGAGAAGCAGTACGGACTTCCTATAATGAAATTATGAGTGCAAAAGTGACCCATCCTTTCATGCTAAATAGATGCCATGCATGTAATATGGTGAGTCAAGCGGGAACTGCTATGACGTCATATGATCCAGGAGCTCATTAAAAACTGTATGTATAAATGCAGTCATGCTTGATGCTAGAAAATGTGAAAGCAAATAAATCTGCAGGACAGGAGAAAGGTTACAGAGACACATCTTATGCATGTTCACATGTAAGAAAGTGAAAATAGATGTCAGCCAATTAATGGTTTAGTTAGTGAGAAGACAAGAAACAAAAAGCAAGAAACACCATCAACAAACAAAGATTTTAAGAGCATGCAGAAGTACAGAAACACCTCTCCCATTCTCTGATCGGTAAACTTCATTTTCTTCATTCAGAACACTTAATTACAGCGCAGTACTTCATTAACAAATACCACACTATAATTTAGTTCTGACATCTATTTCCCCGTCTGTCTTTCCTGAGAGGAGAGGTGTTTCTGCAAACAGCCCACAGAGATTTGTCCTCTACAAGTAGGAGAGGAAGAAGAGGTGGTGCAGGACTTCACATTCATCCTGCTCCTGCTTCTTCCTCGTCCTTCATACCACTCTGCCCTCCCACCCCTTCCTCAACCCAGCCCGCCGTCCTCTGGTCCACCGTCCCCAGGCCCTCACCGGAAATATCCCACACTCGCACGGTCTGGTCCAGACTGGCCGACACCACCAGGTCCTCAGATGGGTGGAACTGGGCGCACATCACATAGTGATTATGGCCGGTCAGCACACTGTGGATGAGGAGGAAAGACATATTCAGAAATTTTAGAAACACAGGTCATCTTAATATTTTTATTGATCATTATAATCCTGAAATTATGTTAAGCAGTGGTTGTGAATGTTGCATGATATGAATTGCACAAGATATGAAATCAAAGTAATCGCCCAATGTTTCATTCTTTTGTACAAATAGACAATAACTTTTTAAATTCGGTGTCTCAGTTTAAAAAAGGTTAGTGTGTCTTACCAGACGCAGGTCCTGGACTGCCAGTTCCAGATGCGGATAGTCTGGTCATCTGAGGCGCTTAGAATCCAGGGGTACTCCTACAGAAAAGGAAATGGTTGAATGAATTTATTCATTTCAGATCAACTTTTTCCACATGGAAAACACAATACAGAGTCTTTGTCACTCTGTACCTTGAAACCAGTGATGAAACACATAAAGTAGAAGTAGAAGAACAACTCACATGATGGAAGAAGGTGGTTCTGATGTAGTCGAGGTGTCCAAGGAGAGTGAAGAGGCAGCGTCTCAGCTTGTAGTTCCACACCTGGTCAAAACAGGAATATTTACTCGGCATATAAATATGTAACGTATTGATGGAGTCTATAAATATGATAGATGTTTTAATCCATAAAACATAACAGCACCACGCAACAGACCATTAAACATCACCTCTCTGAAATCTAATGCAAATATTTGAACTTCAAAGACTCCTGAGTAGATATTTTGCTGAGATATGGGCATCTGAGCGAGTAACATCAAGAAAGATTCATAGAGACATTGGTGCAGAACAGCTTGGCATAAAAAATGTCTCTTATTTATTGAAGCCTGTCAGCTCCATGACATTTCTACCTGGCAACAAAATGAGAGTGCAAAAGCAGCCTCACCTTGATTTTGTAGTCATCTCCTCCGGACACAAACAGAGGCTGCTGTTTGTGGAAATCAATTCCTCTGACGGGGCCTGTGGGCGAAGACACATCAGTTACAACACATATCTCTGAAGAACACAGTGTGGACGTTGAAATAATAATAATAATAATAATAATAATAATACAACAGCCACATCACTGCCTCACCATCATGCTCGTCAAACTTGTCAATCAGTGTGCACATCCGATAGTCCCACAGCTGGATGACTCCGTTGTGCAAACTTGCAAGAACCCATGGCCTCTTAGGATGGAAGCTCAGGCCTGAAATGTGAAACAGTTTATCAACTAACTCATAATATCAGTGGACAACAGGAAATCAGACTTCAGCCGATGAGAGGTGGTCAGCAGGGAAACCATATGAGGTGGTCAAGTTTAGCTAAACAGTGTAGTTCGTTATGCTAGCTACACCAACAGCCACTACATGTGAACACAAGACGTGACATTAATGATTTACAGTTGAAGTTTGGGATACATAAACATCTTAAAACACGTCATTGATTCATTAACAGACATTTAACTTTAAAATGATCAATAACTGAGCCGGGTAACGTCAGCTAGCTAACGTTAGCTCCTATGCTAACTGCAGCTGGCAGACTCTCACCTTTGACTCGGGCCGACTTCGTTTCAAATTTCGTCAACATCGTCGCTTGACAATAACACAAGACGTAGTTTGTTTGTTTTTTTTAATGCTGTGGTGAAATAAAACTCCTCGCGAACAATAAAAACAACTCAAATACTCCGGACAGGTGAGCTCAGGCGGCCTGATCGCCTTCGCCCATTTAGCTGATTCTCCTTCTTCCTGACACGTAGCTCGTTTTGTCTTCCGGTTTTTGGACAATAAAGTTGCGCAGTGAAAATTTGACGCAGAAAGCTCCACGGCGGCGGCACATAGAAATACAACACATAGAACTGAACTGACACGAGCCCGGCTGACTATATTAACATAACTGATCTAAGTGGTCTATTTCTATACAGTCTGGTCAAAGAGACCTGTTTACAACGGATTGATACAGTAGACTCTGATTGATAAATAAAAAAAATATAAATAAATTCTAAAAAAATAAATGATACACAGTAAACCAAAAAAGTCAAAAATCCAGCGCACACCAGGATACAGATTGACACTATTTTATTGGCAAATCACATTAAAAACAAGAAGGATTTAAATAATCCGGTGCTGATTAGCGCAGAACAACAGGTTCACATTGCAATACAAATGCACTTCAATAATAGCCAATAGTAACTATATTTCTACTGTACAAATTAGATCTATTACACTACCACACAAAATTAGATATAAATTACATAACATTACCATAAGTTAATAAGAATGAGATACAATTAATGTTAGAGTATCACAGAGGATAAATCCAGAATGCATACATTTCAAAATATCAGAGTGCATGAATATCCTCATAATAAGATGCATATCAAAACTATATATACAAAACTATACATATATATATTAGAAAAAAGAAAGTACTATACAAAATACATATGATACACTACAAAAGTCAGAGGAGGTGAATACTATTACAGAGTAGATATAAAACTAGTCTAAATAAGGGAAGGGAGGGAAAGGGGTTGTGCCAATTGGCACAGAAAAGACCTTTTATTATGTAAAAGCCAGAGGTGGAAAGTAACTAAGTACATTTACTCAAGTACTTTAATTCAGTGCAAAGTTGAGGTGCTTGTACTTTACTTGAGTCTTTTCCTTTCATGTCACTTTCTACTTCTACATCACTACATTTCAGAGGGAAATATTGTACTTTTTACTTCACCACATCAGCTTCAGTTTCTTTACAAATTAAGATTTTTGTACACAAAACATATGAAGAGTTTATAAAATATGATGTTTTGTTATAAATTAGACGACCCAACAGTTTAAGTTCAAGCTCAAATTTATTTGCCACATACAATCATACAGGGTATAATTATAGTGAGATGTATGACTGTTAGCTCCTTCAATTATGCAATCGAAATAAGTGTAAAATAGAATAAGAATAAAGAATAGAAATAAGTAATAGAGAACAATGTTGACTATAGTCATAACTTTGAATAATAAAGTAAGTAAAATAGTCTTAGGCAGTGTCCTTATTTAAGATCCTACTGGCCTGAGGGTAGAAGCTTTTTTATACATGTACAGCTGAAAGTAAATTAATCAATTAATCGATTAATTGGCAACTGTTTTGATAATCTTTTTTTATTTTTCATGTTAGAACATTTCATGGTTCTCGCTTCATAAACGTGACGATTTGCTGCTTTTCCTTTTAATAATTTTATTAATCTTCATTTATTTTTAATCATTTTGAGGGTTGGACTGTTGTAAAGGTGTCACTTTGGGCTCTGGGTAATTGTGACAACATTTCTCACTATTTTCTGAATTTTTACAAATCAAACAATCGATCAATTAATGGAGAAAATAATCAGCACATTGATCCAGAATGAAAATAATCTTTAATTGCAGTCCGATACAAAATAGTTCAAAATGAGCTCCACCTCAATCAGCTCCCACAGTCCTGTTTTTACATTAATGATGAGGAATAATAACCTAATGATATAATATATAATGGTACAACACTCACAGGGGACATTTTTCTGCATTTAGCACTTTTACTTTTAATACTTTAAGTACATTTTCCTGATTATACTTAAAATACTTTCTTAAAACATTTTCAATGCAGGACTTTTACTTGTAACAGAGTATTTTTAGTGTGGTATTAGTACTTTTACTTTAAGTAAACAATCTGAATACTTTTCCCACCACTGGTAAAAACACAGTTTACAGAAATTTTCTGTACTAATAGATAGATGAATAATAATAAATAAATAAATAGTCTCACCACAAGGTCAGTTTAGTACCCTTCTGTAGCTTTCGGTCAAATCATACGAGCTTCATCAGCAGGTGGAGTTTGCCCAGTTGGAATCGTAGATTGTTTAAATTTCCATTTTTTTCTGAGCACTTTCATGATTTTCCGTCCACGTTGGCTTAAATGCCCCATTTAGTAGCTGTTCTGGAGCTTTCAGTCATATCACATGACCTTCAAGTGATCTGTTAAGTGCTCAGTGAAAAAAATAGAAACTTGGAACATCTACAACTCAATGACAACTGAGTAGACTCCCTCTGCTGATGAAGATCATGAGATTTGATCGGAATGAACTGAATGAATCTCAGATATTCCTCTTCTGTTACTACCAGCGGTGGAGTAAGTATTTAGGTATTTAGATGTTGAGCATGAAAGCTTAACGCTGGCCTTGGAAAGAGACGTTTGACACAAGAAAATACTCATGGTCCACTTATTAGCTTCTTTTGGAGTTTCATCTGCATCTCTTGGTCTTCTTCAGTGGATGGTGAAAAAGTAAACAAACGCAACAAAGAAGTGTTTAGATACCACGACGTAAAAATACTCTAAAGTAAATTCAGTATCTTTCTAAAGGTGTGGTAGTATTATCAGCAAAGTCTACTTCAAAAGTACTAATTATGCTACAGAATGACTTCAGTCAATTCTATATATTATTACTGATGCATTACTGTGTAAGCAGCATTTTAAGTACACTTAACTAAATAAATACACACATATAAACCTCATCACTTTACATCACTTTTATAGCTGCCTTCTAAAGATGTGTATAAATACTGCGTATTTCTATGTATATATATCTTGTTGTACTCTGAGATATGCACTTATTTTGAACTTACTCACATTTTCATTGCACTCAGGTGTGATACACACATACATTTGTTTATGTTTTATGTTTTTATCTTCATGCTTTTATGGTTTGTTTCATGTGTTGCCAGTTTTATGTTGTGGTTTATTTCTCTCTAACTGTATTTCTTTCAAATAAAGTGACAAATAAGCCTGAAACTTTATATAAATGGCTGCATTTATATAGCGCTTTACAAGGTTTTTGCAGCTCATTCAACCATTTACACACACACTCACACACTGATGGCAGCGAGCTACTGCACAGGGTGCTGGCCTCACCATCGGGAGCAATTTGGGGTTCAGTGTCTTGTCCAAGCACACTTCGACATGTGGACAGGAGGAGGTGGGGATCGAACCAACCCTGTGATCAGTGGACGACCCGCTCCACCTCCTGAGCCACAGTCGCCCCATATATACTACTGGATAGTTTAATCTGGAGTAATGCATCATATCATATAAACCAGTAGTTCTCAAACTTTTTGGTGTCAAGGACCCCCAAATTGATACACATCAGGCTGCGGACCCATATTTGTAGTCTCAGGGATCCCCGTCTGAGAAGATTTAATTGTTCCATAACTGTCTATACCGTAGATTGGCAGATTAACAGTGAAGAGTGTGAAACCTATGATCAGAATAGTCATTTTTATACATTCTCTCACTGGGCTAACTTTTAGTCAATGAAATAATAGTGAAATTAAAATATTCAGCATTTTTCTGGGGACCCCCTGGAACCCCCGCAAGGACCCCTGACCCCAGTTTGAGAACAGCTGATATAAACTCATCATAGCTTTTGAAGGTAAAATCTTAATCAGCAATGCAACTAGTTGCTATAGTTGTCTGAAAGAAGACATAATAAAGAATAAAATGGAAATACTCAAGTACAATTATCTCAAAATTACACAGTACCTGAATAAATGTACTTATATTCCATCACTCGCTACTACTAATGTAAAAGCAATGATGTCTAATAATCCACAAGAACAAAAGAATTTGCATTATATCCTTATTTTATTTCATATATTTACAAAACAAAACAAAATAGTGTCAAATAACAGGTTGCATGTTTGTTAACGGTGCTCTGGGCATGTTTGCATCGGCCCTGAGAGTTGAATAGATTGCACCCCCTCCCTGTGATGGGAACCACGGGCCTTTATTTTACCTCCACAGCAGCCTCCCCTCAGCTGTGTTCCATGTAAATCTGAACTCTCTTCAGCGCATGGCTGACTGAATCCTTTCACAGTATCCCTTTATTATACAGTTATTGATGAGCTGATGGTCGTGTGATTTTCTAGACCTCTCTCTACGGTCACAGCGGTAAAATTCGTCCACTGGCAATAGCAGCTGGTGAAAAGTGGCCACTGGAGTAAACAAACCCCCCAACAACGGCCAAAATGTGCTAACATCAGGCTGTTGGTGTCTAGTACTCTGCCCCTCACCTTTTCTGGAAAGAACATACTTTTTAATGGAGGGTACAGGACCAGGTGGTAAACACTCATGAATACAAAGTGTTTTTCTTTCCTAGCAGGGAGCCCGTACCAAAGAAAACATCACTCTGCACATTAAAAACACTGGGAATCACAAGGGAAGCACTTTGCACAGTAACTCTACACTATGATCACTGTAACCACAGCAAAGGCATCCGGGAATCATCATCTCAATCACTTCAAATCAACACCTGGGAATGGGGGACAACACTCGGGGGAATGGGTCTCGTTAAATTAGTTGGCTGAATTACAGTAGGCGCTGGGAACTTCTCATGAGGTGTTCAGTCCTCTCTAGTCTTTTTAATTCTTTAAACAATTAACAAATGTACACATTTTTTTCCAGTTTTGTTACACGTTAATAAGCAATTAATTCGTTAATTTAAATCCTGTACAGAAACCTAAATGTGTGTTTAATGAAGTAGCAAAAAATGATCACTAACTTGGTGCAAATCTAGGATGATACTGCAAATTCACACCATTTTAAAACTATAATCTTAAGTGCTTAGCTGAATGATAGCAAAACCTTTTGATGAGAGAAGAAAATAATAACTTAAAAGTCATTTTGCAAAGGCACTGTTTATACCCGTGAGGTGGTTTGATAGATCTTACCATGAGGCTAAACAGCATTGTAAAAACAACACAGAAACGGCAGTGGTATTTTCTTTTTAAAGGAATGCTGTTAAAACTAAACCGTGAAGGAGCTACGGCAACCGCTGACAAACTAATGTACAGATGTTTAAATGTTCTCAGTTGTGCGTTCAGTGATTTTGGACAGAAGAGAGTGTGTTTGTGTGTGTGGTTCCTGTTGGTTTTCGTGCCTCCTCCCGTTGATTCTGCATCCACACGCCTTCTACCTGAGGGAGAACAGTGTCGACGGTCTGGTCACACTCCTGTCTGACCCTTTGCTTCACACTCCTTCACTCCCTGCCTGTCGCCGACGCACACAGAGTGACCCCTCTGGCTCCAGTGCTTCTGATGGACCGCACCGCTACCTCGTCACATGACGGAGCACTGCTCTGCCGCCCCGGCCCCGGGGCCTCCTGGGAGATTGAGGGACTCCATGTCAAAGTTAAAGCCTGGAGGCTGTAGGGGAAGAAGAAAGAGGAAGAATGCTGTCATGTCTAAGCTAGGGTTGGGTGACATGACAATATATACCAAGAAACCGTCAGAGATTTTTCCATGTCGTTTATACAGTGGTACCTATCCCTATAGCATCTCTGGGTGTCAATCAAGGGCAATACGTTAATTCATGAGGAAGATTACTTTATGGCAATATATATGAATTTTATATGATTTTTGCACAAACTAGCTTTGTTTGTCAGGTATCTAATTTGCTTGATTAGTTGATAAATAGAAATTCATGCCTGGTTAATTTATCCATATGAAATTTATGAATTATTTTTCCAGAAAATAATCTATATCTATTCAAATAAATATTAAAACTGCATATTTTATTACTGAGGTCATAGTTTATGAGGGTGTTGTACTGGACAGTGTCATACTCAGAGGTGTTTTTAATATTCCACCTTTAACTATGACCTCAGTCAGAAACATATAATTGAATTTACTCATTTACAACAATTTCACCCAAAAAACATCATGAGCTTCGTAAAGATAGATGTTATGGTAGGGCCTTTACACTGGATTACATTAGACTGTGGTGTATCTAATTAGGTGCCCCCTGAGTGTATGTACTATAACCATAAGTGATTTGAGTACAGATAAAGGGGGGAAAAAAGGTCAGGAAAAATAAGTAATCTGGATTTGCCGAGTGTAATTGCCGATTCAGCAATTTGTAATACAGCTGGGTACTTACATACAATCTCACTGTACTGCACTGTGGAGCCTGTGTATTGTCACAGGCTATGCCAAGAACCAAATACCCAAAGAAGAATGTATAAGTGTGTACCGTGCAGGGTTAGATATGGTGAGAAAAAAAAGAGAAAAGTGTCTTTTGTTCCAAATTAAACATTATTAAAACATTAAGTCCTCAGATGTCAAGATATCTCTTTCAATGAAGACAGTGAAACACATCTAGTGCAATTCACTAAGGTCACATATACACTACACACTGTTGGCTGAGAGCAGTGGAAAACTTACCGCATCACCTGCTAGCTCTTTGGGTGGTTGGCCAAGGTCTTGGAGCTGTAAGTAGAAGCATTATAATCTGTAATGAGTTTATTTCTTAACAAGCCAAAGTCTATTCACATTAAAGTACACAATACAACAGTGTGAAAGCTATGCCATACACTGCCAGTGTAACGGGGGTTCCTCTCACAGTAGTAGCTACTAAATGTACGTATCTGCGGTTATCAGTCGCAGTGAAGCTTGAGTGCTGATTCACAATACAAATAGCAAAAGACATCGTAACAAACCCACAAAAAGATTGATTCTGATTTTTTTTTTTTTTTTT